>CALNHX010004025.1:0-136460 GCA_940337035.1 Agriotes lineatus
CCTATATCGTTGAATTTGTCTTTTGAAGGACTATTTGATTCCTCGGTAATATACAGGGTGTCCAATTTAAAATACAAAAGTTGGTATTTTTTCTGACTAACCCTGTATAGTTACAGAAACGGTTTTGTCCTTCCTAGATGCGCCGTTTTTACCTATATAAGTCTGGAAATTTTGAAAAATTCATCTCTGCTAGTTTTTGAAATATTTGCTATATTCCAGACTTTTTTTACACACTGTATATTTGCCCTCGATTTAGTAGCAAAGCTAACTTTACCCGGCTATTAATTTCTACTTCTCAATTTTCTTTACCTATAGCTGTGGTTTGCTGGAGGTATACATACAATGTCACATTTTCTAATAGCTGCCCATCCAAATTATTCTTTCATTAATCACCATGTTACACACTTTTCTTGACTCTAATTTTAAATTCTTTTATCTTAATGGGTGTTGTTATAGACTATTAACCAAATTAATTTTATTATAGTTAAGAGCTTCATTACGGCACTGGATATTACCGCACTCTTTTTATATAAAAAATACATTGAACCAGAATTAATTGATAAAGATAAAATATTGAACAATACATGTTTGCTTATGGCACTTAACGAGACTTGTTTGATTGCCCCAAAATTCGGCTAACCGCCTTGTTTTGGCAATCAAATTCGTTTCACTAAGATGCTCATAATCAAACTTGTATCGTTAATATGTATAACATCTGCGTCACTTCATCCATATTTTGGCAAATGGATACTAACAATATTCCAGAATTCTTGAAACCCGTGGAAGAAAAATCCGACAAGCAACCGAAGGAACAGCTTGAATTTAGAGCATGGAGATCTACAACCCATAACTTCTTTACATTCAAAAACGCTTTACAGAAATGAGTGCAGTGAAATAAAGACACACATAGTTCTTACAGATTTAGAAAAAGCCTACGACAACGTTCTAATATGACCACTTTGGACACAGATTTACAATAATTCACTGTTTAGCCCAGAAATAAAAAGCTTGTTGTATAACCAACATTTTCCTAAGCGATTTCATAGAATTACATTTAATGGTCCTTAGACCTTTTAGAGAACCCTCGTCACTTATCGGGCTTTCGATTCCGGCGCTAGCCAAACATATTTTGGCTCGACGCAGAAATTCAGAAGAGTATTTTCAACGGTTGTGGCTACAAGTTTAGTAGTTTAACACATATGTTAAACAATTACGTTTCCATACATTACCCAATGGAGAGAAAAATCAGCAATTTTTGTACAAATCTAGTTTCATTTTTTAAGAGTGTTGCGATGGACAATATAAAAAATGCTTGTATGTTATGATTTCTAAATTATATTCTCCAAAAAATAAGTATACTTTTATTTATACTGTAATAGCACCTCGCTTAAAGTATAATAAGTGGGGTTTTAAATATAAAATAATTATGGCATAGAGATACTACACTTTATAAATTGTATTAGATTCATTTACGAACCTGCCTGTCAAACCCAGGGCAAATGAAATGAGTGTAATAATAATTACTATTAATAAATGGTTTATTGCTCATCCTTTATTTCATCTATTTGCAATAAATTCGGGCATAGCTCCGGTGAGCATGAAACAGAACTTAGCTCAGGGTGCCGGTTCATAAAATTAAGAAAAACTTTGTATGAAAAATAACTCGTTGTTTGCCAATTACTCTCAATTATTAGGACAAATGCACAATCTCCATCTGACGTTTAGATAACCTATAACTTTGACTCAGTAAACAAGATGATCTGTCACTGCAAACTAGCGTAAAATTGAATTTTAGAACACCAAAATGGCAAGAAAGCATCAGGTAAATACGATTAATACTGTGGCGTAGCAACTGATAAGCTTGTTTTGTTTCTAATGTGACGTTGAAACCCACTCGATATCGTTTTTTGTTCTGCATCCTGCCAAAAATGAAACATGCCGCGTCATTCTGCACCCTGAAAGGACGCTATCTAAATTTCTCGAAAACGGAGGGAGATGGGCAACTGGAACCTAGTACTACACCTCGTAGACAGTCTTAACTTGATGAGATCCAAAAATAATAGACCTACTCCAACGCTTTCCCTGTGAAATTACCTTGAAAAGGGCTGATTCGTAGGCGGTATACGTTTTCTGGGGACGCTTCGTCGATGGTAATTCTCGTGGTTGCTTCCTGCTCCAAAACTCTGTATACAGGCACTCAGGAGGAACGGCGTTACACGTTGAATACAAGATTCTTGCTGGCCGATGCTGCGCCCTTATGGAAATGAGCGCTCGAAGTTACTCGTACTTGGGCGAATATTGCTGCTGGCTAAACTGCTACTCTTGGACCTCTTAACACTTTGCAAGCTATACCCAAAGATGACCTGCATACTGGTGAATAACTTTACACACAACTCGTATTAAAAAAGACTGTCTATTTATAATTTTAAGTAATAAAATGTGGAGCTCAATCTGCCCCCCAACACAAATGTTTCAAGCTTGTTTGGTAATTATAACAAAAGATTATCACGTCCCTCAGCAACTAGATTTTCAATTTTTCTAAAATAAATTAGGATTCATAACATGTTTGACCTTATGGACTACAGTTTTGTTGTCATGTCTTTGCATAACTACTAAAATTGTCTTTTTCCAGGAATAAATGTAAATACACTTTGCTCTGCTTTTAAATCGCTTTGGTTTATAATCCACTGATACAGTTGGAGTTCCCCAAAAGCTCTTGAATTGCTAAACCACCATACCGCTTGTTTTAAAGCTGCGAGCGGAAAGAACGCGTCGAAGACCACCTTTCCAAGATAAAGACGCATCGAGGTTATGGCAGCCAAGTGCAAACCAGTCACGCTACGCGCGGGAAGTACCATTCGAATTCGAATTTAAAAAGGCGGCGTAAACTAAACGTAACAACACTTACATGTTCGTTATTGTCAATTTTTTCCGACGCGAAATTCAAGAAGTTCATGTCCGCTGTTCTTTTCACAATGCTATAAACGGCGAGTCAGAAGAAAAGTACTAAACTGCGGGAGCACATACTACACATAAATATATAATTAGAAAACCCAAAAGTTGTTACCCGATTTTCATTTGTTTCCAAATTACGCCTTCTTAAAGGTTTATGTTTAGATAAGTCGATTAGCTTAAAAACTACAACGTTTTTGAATGTGTAACCGTTTTATTTAAAAATCTGGTGTAATACACGCACACAACTTCCTTTTACAGTGACCTTATAATTAGCCAAAAATTTGATTTTAAATTTTTAAGCATTTGTCAAAAATTACAAATTTTACAAAAACGGTACAAAATAGAGTGTTAGTTCAAGAGACAAATTTTCTCTAGAATATGAAGGTGAATTCAAAAATGTAATAATATACCGGGTGTTCTATTTAAAATAGGAGTTAATAAAAAAAATAGGAAAAAAAAACAAAATAAACCCATTTTAGAAGTATTCAACTGGAAAATCACCTATCTCACATCAATACACATTAAAAATTTTATAAAAATGTAAAGTTTAAAAAAAATTGTTACAGCCGTTTTTGAAAAAATCGAAAAAAAAATGAAAAATCACAAGAGTAAACAACGATTTTTTTTCAAAAGCTTGCTGTCGTATCTACATAGTACACAAAACTTATATATAAAGTTTCAACGCCATACCTCTTTCCGTTTTTGAGATATTCTGTTCACAGACAGACACACAGACACACAGATAGACAGACAGACAGACAGACAGACCAATGAAAAAAAATATGTTTTTTGGGCTCAGGGGACTCTAAAACGTGAAGATCTGTTGAAAACTCAATTTCGAATTTTTGGGGTGAATCCAATACTTCCTTTATCGTAAAAGGAAGTAAAAATTGCATAGTTTTAACATTTATTTTAAAATTTTACAATACATTTTCAAAGATATCTCTAAGGACCTCTAGACATTTTCTGGCCTGTCTGCCAACATCACCCGTTGCTCTCTTGAGTTCATCTTGATATTTTTTTATGCTATCTGCCGGATTCGAACGGAGTAAGTAATCTTAGAAAATCATAAGCACTCAATCACAGTTGATAGATTATTGTTTGATAATTACAATATGCCAGCTTACTTGATTAAACTTAAACCCTTAAGGCGCTGTAACTATGAAACAAATGAAAATCGGATAGCATCTCTTGGGATTTCTAGTCATACATTTATCTGTAGTATACACTCCCGGGTGTAAGAGCGAGGATACGAAAGCTCTGACCTTCCGCTTTTCAGGCCAAGCTCCTTCATGGGGTGTCATGGGGTGTTAGTGCCTCACCATTATTATTATACACTCCCGGAGTTCGGTAATTTCTTCTCGACTCACCCTGTATATGTTTCGTAATTTTCATTTATAGTTTCGTTTGAAGCACCATAAAAATTTTGCATGTGTTGCCTGACGAGCTACATAGACATTCTCAGTCGCCAATTCGTTCGGTTCGGCCTATACCTAGTGCGGCTCCGATTGCCAGTCGAACTGTGTGGTAAACACAAGGAATGAATTATTATCAGGTATATCTATATGATTATCTTGCCCAAATAAAACCAGAGTGGTTTCCCATTGCCTACTTTGGATCAAAATTCAACCGCCTCTAACATGGGAGGCATACGCTATTTGGAGCCTCCCAATCTGGAACAGACACTAGTCTGTAACCTGTTGGTACGCGGGAGGTATTCCCATCATATTTGATGAACATTCCCCGATCTGCTATCTGGGGACGCACCTTCCAAGGGTTGCAGGCTCCTCCGGAATACTGCAACCACTAAATTGTAAATAGTAAACTTAAAATTATTATACAGTAGAAAGAAACATAGTGTATTTTATAATACTACGTTATTATACAGTGTGGAAATAAAGAAACGGATAAATTCATTAACTTCGTTGATATTCATTTTTATGAAAAATTCTCGAAGAGGGCAGCGATTTCGACCATAGGGAATATTTTCAGCTGATTTTCAGTTTCTTATGTAATTTATTTAAAAGTTATGACGTCATCAACTTTTTTTTAAATGACAACCTGTATTTTTTATTATTGATTTTGGTTCTACTTTTTATGATGTTTTCAATGATATAAAAATTTCAATATTTTACATCTGAAAAAAACGAGAAAAATGGTCTTAAAGTTTAAATATTAAAAACCAATGAAATGAGCAAAATAAATCTAGTTACCTACGTTTGACGGAAAGTCATTGCCGGCAAATTTGTTTTTATTGACATTAAATAAAACAATTGAAAAATACAATAATAAATAATAAAAAATTCAATTCTCTGTGTCTCCCTTAACTGTACCATTTTTATTAATAAAAGAGTTTGCTAAAGATAAATTTTAATTTAGAAAAAGCAAAGGGCGCTTATTTTGTTATGACATTTACAAATTGGTTAATTCTGACATGTAACTATTTTTTTTGTTTTATCCGCCGGTAACTAGATTTATTTTGCTCATTTCATTGGTTTTTAATATTTAAATTTTAAGACCATTTTTCTCGTTTTTTTTCAAATGGAACATATTGAAAATTTTATACCGTTTGAAATGGGATAAAAAGTACTACCGAAATCAATAATAAAAATATAGATTCTTAGTTAAAAGGACAGTCGATGTCGTCATATTATGAAAAACAAATGACATAGAAATTGAAAATCAGCTGAAAATATTTCCTATGGTCAAAAATCGCACACCCCTTTGAGATTTTTTCATAAAAATGAATATCAACAAAGTTAATGCATTTTTTCGTTACTTTATTTCCACGCTGTATGTGTCAATACAGCATTTCTGATTGATTTGGATCATGCTTGGCCATGATGCCATGATTTATTTTATTTTTTTAAATTTTGGTACTCAGCCAACAGCCATTAGGCCAATTATAGGCGTCGCTGTACATTTTATGGGGACTTCCAACCCCACTAACGACTGTCATGATGTGATTATGACATCCGGGACCGACTATTTCCGTGACAGCCGTATCACGAGACGCCGAGAGAAGCAGCCATAAAACTCCCATCCAAGTTCTGACCAGAAAGAGCGCTGCTTAACTCTACTAATCGAACGTGGACGCTTGTTCCAGCTAGAGTCCCTGTGTATAAAAGAGTTGGGACATCTAGGGTGACTTGTTTTGGATCCACAAATCATGGAGTACCCGCTTTTGCCGATTTTAAACTTTATACATATTTCTTTCAACTAAAACAAATGAAATATATCTTTGCTGCATCACATGGTCCTTGATTTGTGGATCCAATGGCTCAACTCTTAGAACGTATAGGAACTCTAGTTCCAGCTACACCACCCGGGACCCTTTGCCGCACTAACGCAATAATTGAAAATCAACTCAAAAATGTATAAATACTTACTTAGTATTTTTAAATAAATCCGCTGAATTGCAGATAAATGTGTAATTATTGAAAAATATGTCAGCCGATTATTGACTGAGCGAAGCGAGGGCTTTCGAAACGACTGGGCGAAAATTAATTTTCGTCTATGTATCTATGTACAGTCGTGTGCAAATAAATCTGGGACAGTGTGTTTTTCACATGCAGATTCAGTTAAGAATTTGAAGAATATTTCCATGGATTTCCTCTTATCAGAGAGAGTTACGGGTTTCAGTACCTGTTAAAGTTTAATGATACTCTTTCTGATAGCAGGAAATCCATTAACATATTTTTCAATTCTTAACTGAATCTGCATGTGAAAAAAACACTGTCCGAGATTTATTTGCACACGACTGTACGTACTTTCCACACATAGCGACGAAGGTTACGAATTGTCATGAAAATATATAGAGAAGTTCGATTAAGGTTTGGAATGATGATATCAGGCTCTCATTTCACTGCTTTGCAGCGTTCCTTGTCAGGAGACACAAATACACCGAAAAATGTCGAAAAAACAACAATTTTTTTTCTAACTAACTGCTGCTTACAATTGTGATTATTTTCACAGAAATGTCCCTCTTACTCACAGGTGATACCCCATAGTCAGTATTTACTTAAGATCCCGGGGGGGGGGGGCGACTTTCATTTCATTGTGTAGCTGTGGGGCATAAGAGCGGAATCGCGCAAGACCTACTGATCGCAGAAATACTAGCTTAATATAGTAGTGGGTAAGTTATAGTTGCTATTATTTTCTTAAAATGCATATCAGTAGCAGTTGGGAATTAAAAATTAGGGATAGGGATGATTCAAGTTATTCATTCAGTAACAATCTCTTTGATTGGTGATAAATTAAATAATTTTCATTATTTTTTGCTAATTGTCTTTGGTATAGTTAAGGAACAAGTAAATATGTTAAACGGTAGCTGCTTGGTCGATAGAAGTAATTCAGTAGCCTAGTCACTCTAAGAATCAAACATTTGCCTAATATGTATTTATCTATTACAGTAGCAAATATGTAATTTAACTTGAAACACCACGATATCTTTAAATTGCTGCAGCTATAGCAATGTTAAAATTCAATCAATGCTAAGTACTTTATATAATTAAAGCAGAAGTGGCATGATTCACTGAAAACAACAGATGCATTAAAGGTATATTTCAGAAACATATCATTAGCGCTAGTGTAAGAAATAAAGTTGTAAATTTTCATTTTATCAATTTCTGTTAATGCTCAGCTGCATCTTACCTTACTATAGATCTACCAACGCTTGAATATCTTAACAGAAGTTTGATCTTCCTTTTTAGGTAGTACAATTCATAAAAGATCTGTAAAGATCTTTACTCAAAACTTCCTTCGCAATTAGGCGTTGTGACACTAAACAATTTTAAAATTCAAAGGAAAATAAAGGTAAAATATCTTTACGTTCGTAATATTACTTAAATAGTAAAATAAACACTTGTTAATGCGAATCAAATCAATTTCTAATAAAAAAGCACTTCCGGCGATGAGATTCGAACCACAGCGCCTGCGAACGCGAATTTAAATCCGAGCATCTCGTCTACAGACACATCGGGGACCTCTCGCGACTTTGTGAAGCACGGCTGTATTTAACAGAACGGACTTATTGTTGAAACTCTTTTACGTCACTACCCTGTATTTGTTATTTGTTGCGTCCTATTTTCGTCAATTATAAAGCCTGACCTATGTAAATATTATTACTTTCATCTATTTTTCAGTTAACGCAATAATAAACAATTTTTTTTTGGTGCTCACCCTGTACATATTTGACAAAAATTTTCTTGATTTCCTGCCAGGTAGACACATAATGCGCATGCAACATATTGCTCTTCTTCAAAAAATAATTTCTGAGTTATGCCACCAATATGCAGATAGACGGAACTGATAAAACCTATTTTTCGTCATCTAGGAACCCTGAAAAATGTTTTTTTTTTGTTATTACAATACTTCATTCGTCTTTTAGAGGTAGCTGCGGAATCCTTTCCACACCACCCCATAGATAGTGTTCTAAGTGCGTTTTTAAGGTGGTTTGCCATGGAGGTTTAATCCACGATGTGTCGTCATTTTATCGCATTAATTCGTTGCTTAATCGATTATTATGCCTTGCGTTTTTGATAGGTCCCGGATTGGTTTCTGGACATACTGGATGTTTCTCTAACATCATATTACCCACTTATTTATTCCTTTTTAAGTAATAATTAGTTAAATAAATTATAGAAAATTGTTATTTATGAAACAAGTTGCAAAATGTTGGTGTTTTTCACAAGACGTGAATGTTTACCACTACATTTTAGTACAAGATTTCACAAATAAATTCAAAAAACCAGATTTGTTATGTAAGTGGTTGATCATTTAAATCCGTTGTTTCATATATTGCGATAATGTTCAGTTTTATAAACGCTTTATTCCGCTCTAAAACGCTGGTGTTTCTGTTCACAACTACGAAACACACAAACTCGCAATCTAGTACCGCGTACACGATTATCACACCAGAGCAACATTTGTGATGGAAATTGGGAGACAGCTTTAATAATTATGCAAGATGGCAGGCCGTCCTGAAATAATTTTAATTAAATACTGTCTTGTTCTTTCAAATGCAACACTTGCTTTTAATTAACTCCCGTTATTAAAAATCGATTAATCGTTTCAGGCGACGGAAGCTCGCGAGCGAGGAATCGGCTTTGATGAAAGAAATATTTTTAGAACTCCATTTGCATTATTATGGACAGCCTAAAAGTTAAGTTTTATTGGCAGCAACGAGAGATTCGCAGTAAGGCTCTAATGAATTTTTAACATCTTAGAAAGTTCACTTCCCTATAAGTTCAAGGCGAAGCCGGGTCCTATCGGGTTACCCTGACCCTCGGCTTTGTTCTCGGTACATCTATTGTTGTATTTTTCTAATTAATAATTGATTTTACAATAATGGGCTTGCGCCCTAGCAGAGCACGACTAGCCAGGAAAAGGAAGATTAATTAAGGACTACGTAATGTACTCCTCTGGTTTCCGCGATTTTGCCCGTTTCCGCCAGTTCGAAACTTTTCCCGGACGGTTTGTTCAAAAACAAACAAGCGAAATGGTAAACCCCTTGTTAGGAAAATTAAGTAGACTTTACTTTATCAGATAGTTTCGAAATAACAGCAAAGTCATTAAAATTGCCTGCCATTCCCGGCATGTGCTGGTCAACAATCAGATTTTGTGCCATGTTGATATTAGTATTTAATTGCTCTACAACGTAAGAACACGTTTCAAAACAAACAACATGTTATTTCCATTAGCGTTGCTGCTTGTATTACAGCAAAACAAATAGTACATACCGGTGCAACTATGAAAATGGCCCGAGACTTGTTTGCCGTAATTTTAGAATATTATTAGTGATATTTAAACTTAATGTATAGAGTAAATATAATTTCCAGAAGTCACTGAATTAATTTTTCGGGCGAAAATGATTTGTTTAGGAGTTATGACGGAAATTAAATTTGCTGGACGCTTTAATCTACTCACTTACCTATGGATTAGTAAACGTTGCAAATGGTGGAGGCGCCGCTTACTCTCATTTCTATACCTAGCCAATTTTGCATTTATAAAAGATATATTTTATTAATTTTATTTTCTATTCGAAATTGGGTTTTGGTTACTCATTTGATTTTTCGTATTGCCGTAAAAATTTTAATCCCATTGCTTTTATTAGTTACTTATGTATTAGGGGCATAATCAATAGAGCTGTAATTTCCCAAGAACTATAATCGTGATTAGACATGTGGTGAATACAACGTTTTATTTTATTTTGATTCTTAAAATGGACATAATTCAAGGATTCAATATCTTGGCTACAGACTGCTGCGTCATCGTTGTGCTGGTGCTGCGAATTTTTGGTGTGTTTTGCTTTCACAAGATTATGGTTCCAAAATGAAATAATGGTATATTATGATACTAGTGTATAAGTACGTCTTTAAAAGCACATGCGAAGAGTTTAAGAGCACGACGTGAAGCGGAATACTTATACAGGTGTATCCTACGCTACTTTTTCTACGATCGAAACAGAAATATAAAACTTAGTTCGGTGACACGTTTTCTGTTACATTGTGTTAGATATTCTGGGTTATGTTGACATTCAAACTTAGGGCAAAGCATGTTTTAATACAGTATTAAAGCACGCCACCGATGGAAACGTGCGAAAAAGACGTAATATTAAGAATGCAACAAACGTCACTTTTGACACTAGAAACTGTGAAAAAAGTTGTCGTTTTAACACAATCCTAGAAAAACGTAACTAAAGTTTTGGCATTTTAAGTTGGTGATGTGTGTATTTCGTAGTGTGATTAAATTATTTATTATATTACTACAACGCTGTGCGAACCACCGGTACTCTAAAATTGTAGCGACCTATATACCTGTTACAATATGAAAATAAAAAAAAAATGGTGTGCTTAGAATCATAGGTGAAACAACAATTAAAAATTCAGAACGATATTTATCCGCAAATGGTGCTTATTTAAGAATAAAACCAAATACAGAGACAAAAATTATAAACTTTGATAGTTTTGGTTATTGTAAATAACTTTATTTATCCATTATACATACAAATATTTTTTCAATAACTTAAATATAAAAACTAGCTATGCATTGGTATGATATGGATATAGGGGTATACAAATCAGTTTAAATCGGCTTAAAAGATTACAGTAATTAAATATTATAAAAATCAATTTGGGTATTTAAATTATTAATATGCATTTAGTAAAGAAAGAAAATATAATTTATAATTTAATAATATGAGGCTGATTGAGAAACAGAAGTATTGTAACTTAATGTAATATCTAAATATGAAATTGGAAAATGGTGACAAATACTTTTTCGAGATAGACTATTGCACATAGTGGGTAGAAATCAAAATAAAGCTTTTATAGAGAGTTGGACGGAGAAAATAAGCAATATCGTTGAGGAGATTGTTTTTATTATTGATACAACAAATTTGAAAATGCAAATATGTAGTCGATTTTTGTAATTAGAAATTATTAAGTATAGCCTTTTTGAAAAGTTAAAAATGTTTGGAGCATAAAAGGGTTGCGGTTAATACAAAATTCGCGTGGTGAAATAAAAGGAAATGTTAAAAATAAGAAGATGAGCATACTAAATAGAGGAAAATTAAGAATATGGTGAGAATACCAAACTAAATCAGTGCTAATCTGCGGAAGAAAATAAAAAGAAAGTAATACTGAATTAAGTTTATTGTGGAATTACATTTGACATTGTGCGTCGATTGAGTTGGATTACAACGAGTTATTTACACGGAAGGAGAGTTGCAGGGAAGCAGTTGGCAGAGTGAGCATGTTTATGGGGTTTGTCAATTCAGGTCTGGTGTCTTGTCCTTGGTCGAGATTCTTGGTGCTGAGCTGTGGCGTACTTCAGGAGAGTGGTATGGATTGAATATTGAAGAGAAACAACTACTGCTGGGGTCTGTTGAACTATGTGGGCTAATTCCTGAGGCAAACTAGTTTTTCCTGGGTTAATACGGATCCTAATCCTGGGAAGTTTGACAATTTGGTTGTCAGTGGAGGTCTTCGCTGTGGTTTTGAGTGGAGCGGGTGTGATCAGTAGCAGAGTAGAAAGGGTTGGTTTCTGCAGAGCTGAGTGATAAGTTCAAATAAAAGGTAAATAACTCTAGGTATTAAATAAAAACTGAAATAAAATAAAAATTAAAAGTGAATTAATTATTAAGAAAGTACTTACTATTTAAGATTGCCACATAACAAATGCAACAATCAAGTATTTGTAATTGAATTTTAAAAGTTGGTTTGACGTACCGTTTGACAGAAGTTGAATTGTCATAATTAAAATAGGAACATCAAATTTCAGAATAAGGGATCTAGATAGAAGGAATCCAGTCTGATTTTCAGTTAAGTGCATTTTCAGGAACTAGCTGAAAAAATAATTTTGAATATCCAAATTAAATAAATAGGGCAAATTTTAAATTGACTAAAACATCATTATAAACATATACTCATAGGTAACACAATGCGGAGTCTTAACCTTATCAATATAGAGGTATTTTCAGCATTTAAAAAAACATTCAACCTTTTCATGTATGCATATTAATAAGGAAGTAAAACCCTAGCTTTACTGCATGTTGATAGGTGAACAGCCCAATATTTTTTTTCGCTACTACATTGCAAATATTTTTCAATATCATATTTCAAGACATTGTTTAAACATACTGTACTTAGTAGTTTTCATTATTTGTTTTCTGCAAATATTTTATTTGTTCATGTATTTATTTGGGTATTTCTGCACACTACAAAATGAAAAGTATTATAACACGAACGTGACCCTTTATTTTTATAGGTTTTCTTGTTTTGTGAGATTTTATTATTAAATTACAGTTTTGGCAGCAGTACTTGCCGTTCTAGCTGTACGTTAGTAATAGATAATGCAACATATTTGTGGTAATTTATTTACATGGTATTATATCGGGTGTACAATTGCCTCAAGTACCATAAGGTTTCAAGTAGTAAATTCGTGATGTTTAATTATTTGCTTTACTAACTAAATTGCTGCAAATATGTGTTTTGTAGGAAAAATACTGCATCCCCATTCACGTTACTGCTTGTAATCTGTAGGACAGTAACACACGACGAGTGGATAAAACAAAATCATATATAATAGGGAATGAGTTTTTCAAGGCAGCAATTCAAAATCGAAACTCTTGTTTCTAAGTTAATATTTCGGAAAAGCTTTATTTCTTTATCAAGGCGAAAGAAGTGAGGTTGTACATCATTCATTGTCATATGTTTTCAACAATGTGGTAATAGCCTTTTCCCAAGTACGTCACAGTGTCGTTATAGCTCCGCCCAAGGACAGCTGATCGAGGACAACCTTTGTATGATTTGTTAGGAGGCTTGTGAGTTTTCGATTTTTTAGACAAAAATCGATAACGTTTTCGAGCATAAGAGTAGTTTAGTTTATAAGTAATTAAGTTAGTTATGTTATGGATCTATTGTGTTATTTAAAACTATCGTAATTCGTGAGCAGCAACTACCCTCTGTGAGTGAACTATCTGCAAGGTGCAAGGTAGAAGTGTTTGTGATTTAATTTTTAAACAACTTAAATAAAAACATTGTCTGGATTAATTAAATCACCAGATGCCACCAATCTTCATGAAAATTCCAAATTGATTCCTTAATCAATAGAGATGTTTTAATAATAGAATATGCATTGTCTGTTAAAAAGTGGTCTGAACAAACTTAAGCCTTCAGGAATAATTCGATATCTTCTATCCCGCACACCAGGAAATCCAAAATATTTCTTTTCTGTTTCTCGACTACTTCTATTCGAACACCCAAACACAGCACAAAAACTTGGCATTGTTGTCGGTTTTAAGGTTATGTTTTTTATTTACTGTCAAATATATTACGAAACCAATTGTTGGATTTTACAAGTTCATAAGTTGCTTCAATTTTCAACTGAAAAGAGTATTTTAACCCGGTATTCAAAACTCTTAACCATTTGTCGGTGGCCATTGATACCCAAATCACCACTAGAAGTTGTAATAATACAAATGGAGTGCTGCACATGAACTACACTGCTGTAATAAATAAACTCAGTACAATGGACACAAAACTTGTAAAATTAGAATGTATGGTAAGCTTCTATAAGAAAGTTAAAGTTGCTTGTCCACGATCATCTGTTAGGGCGGAGCTTGTGACGTCACTTGGAAATACTCAATTGTGCTTCTCCGTTTTATACACGAAATTTTAATCTGTTTATATCTGTCTATTTGAGAGTGAGCGAATGACCCAGCCAGCAATTGCTCGCCTGTCAGGCGGCAGGCCCGGGTTCGAATCCCGGCGACTCTAGAGTTTACAAATCGTATGCTCTCCGGCTACCACGCTAACATCTGTGGTAGTCGTTAACCCCTAACAAGGGAACGGTTAACCACCTACCCGGTCTAAGGGAAAAGAGGGCTCATAGAACGAATCACTTTATGGTTAAAACAGGCCACTGGCTATGTAAACATTGTTTTAAACTGTAAAAATGTTGTACTTACTAGTCAAGATGTGATTCACTTATTCTCAATATGTCAATAATTATGTACGAACCTAACCTTTTTCGCTTTAATAAAGGAATAAGGTTTTCCGAACTGTTAACTTAATAGCAAGGGTTTTCTATTTTAATTCCTGTACTGAACAACGCTCCAATTACTAATGATCTTGTTTTATTGCTTTTAATTTTTTGAGCAGAAGATGAAAACTCGTGGAAACTTAAACTGCCACAATAATCAGTAGTGTTTTGGAATTTTCAACTTTCATTCTTTTTGTTACACATCTATTACAGTTATATTTTCAATGTTATTGTTAACAGTTTACACGTAGAGGAGCAATAATTAAACACTAAGAATTTATTATTTACATCCTCATGGTGTGGACGTAAATCTACAACTTGTATCGAGAGATAAAAAAAAACTGTTCCTCAGCGGGCTGTGGAAATTCGACGTATGAATAATATGTTGGTGACACTGTACGTCAATGTCAAATTCGAGGTTATCAGGTTAGGTTTTCCGTCAGTTATGACACAAAATGACGCAAATCCTAACCTGCTAACCGCGAACAGTGTCACCAACATATTATTCATACGTTGAATTTCCACAGCTCGCTGAGGAACAGTTTTTTTTAATCTCTCGATATATTACTGGTATGTAATTAAATTTTAAAACAGTGCAAAATATATATTAACTACTTGCATGGATATGCAGTTAGATTAAAAAAGATTTGCTATTGACAGTGGTTTACATGATAAAATACGATGGGGTGGAAGCACCCCCTCCCCCTCGCAACCTTAGTATTCACAGTAAATTTTCAATCTATGGTACTATGAAAATTATAAGATGTGACTTATGATATTATTTTACTGTGTAATCTCTTCAATCGCTGCCTCATTGGTCGTCCCTAGACTAGATTCTTGCTGCTGTTACTTTAAAGGCCTCTGGCCGATTTGCTTTGATCAAATCATCGTGATCTAGCTCTTACTCTCTATCCTTATATGTTTGCCGTCACCATGAGCTTCCCCAAACTCTGGTATCCCGTGCGAACTACAAATAGTTATGGTCAAAACCATAATGCTGGAGGATACTGTGGATAGTATGTGTTTTTTATTTGTAGCTGTTCTAATACAGAGCAATAATCGAGTGCCTTTCTCATTATATACTCCCCATACATATTTAACAAAATTGAGGAAAGGTCCATAACCCTGTCGGGGTCCTTTTTGTATTTCGAAGTTAGTTGAGACTGACTTATTTATTCACATAATTTTTATTGTATTACTTTGACCTGACTGATGGTTTTGATACTTAGTTCTTGAATTTTAGTAAATATTTTTTAGAATTACATTTAGAGATTACATAAACAGAGAACAACAAAGGTTATGTTTTGATTGCATCATTTACTCTCAGCAGATATAGTCTATGTATTTCTTATGAATGCACTAGGGAAGGTATGGAGTTGAACTTTTTAATAGTTGCAGTGGTCGAATGGAGACTTAAGTTCATTCATAATCAGCCATCACGATTTGAAATTATTTGATCACTCGATTTATTGAACATAACGTTTACTTAGAAATGTAGATTCTTATATGTAAAAGCGTGTTGCGCACTTCGTACGCTATCGGACGTCGTGTCGCTTGTCATTTAAAGCCAGCAACAAACAAGCATGATGTGTACGCCTTTGTAGGCGAGTGGTTACAGCGTCTGGCTAACAATCGGGTTCTTCAGGTTCGAATCCCATCGACGGAATTTTTTTCGTTTTTTTGCTAAATGTTTTCCGTTGCTGTTTCAGTATTAGTAGCAGCATTAGGTATTTTTACCTATTTTGCACGTAATTTTAAAGACGTTATAGTATTTAACATTACAAGCCAGGTAAAACAGGTTTTACTGGCGATAGGATTGGGATGACTGGCGAGCCGTCAGGCGAGCCTGTCATATCCTTGAGCCAGTAAAAATGGTTACCTGGCGTGTATTGTTGAATGTTTTATTTGTTCCACACTTGTAAATAACTAGAAATTCACCATTTATTCAAAATGTCAAACTGACAAGCAACTAAATTAATCAATATGACATATACTAAGGAAGACAACTCTGGCTTTGCACGCTATCATTTATCTATGAGCACGCTTGTAAAATATAACTGGCTAGCCAGTAAAAAATTTACTGGCTAGCCAGTTAAGAAACACTTTCAAGGTGAATACAGTGACTTGATAAATTGATGTTTACAAGTGAGGAACAAATAAAAAAATTTCTGTTGGAACTTTGTTATTTACAGTTTAAAAAATGCAAAAACTGTTTTAATTAGTGTAAGTCCACCTATGTGGTGCCCTCAAAAGCTAGTTTAATTAGTATAAATATTACTGTCTGTATTTGGTATAAGCTTCAAATGTTCTGAATAGCGTCTTAGTAAATCTTTGAAAATCAAACTATAATTTGGGAATAGAAGTTTTTTTAGAAAACTATTATTTTCACGATGAAATAATTTGAAAAAAATCATTCTAATTTTTCATAAAATAGCAAGTATAAGAGAAGGGTCACATAAATTACATTAAATTTAATGATCCCGCACATTTTTGACCCCGGAAAGTATTAGAATTTAAAAGTTATGAATGAATGGCTATCAGATAAAACAGGTATAAATATTAAATTGGACGATCAAGAATATAACAACGTACTGTTTTGCAATAATGACAAAACTGCATGCAACATTTAAAAATCTATATATTCATATTACCGCTGCCATTACGTATTATGTTATTTATAATATACCAGTTATATTATTTTTATCCAGGTAGGGATTTTATTGACTCAACAAGACGATGCTACAGATACATTCCTGAACTTCTAAGGTTTTGAGTTTCAAGTTTAATAACTTCTATTGCTTTTTGTTTAACCATAAAAGCTTTTCAATTACCTGGAATGGTAGCCCACAAACGACACCATAAATTAAGTATTAAATTTTGTATTAAATCAAAACTTGACACTTACCTGTGATTTCAAGCCTTTGAATCCAAGATTTCATTACCGAAGTTTCCAAATTCAATTTGGAAAGGGGAAGTGCTATACCAAACTTCAGTATTGCAAACTGCAAACTTCGTGAAAACTACAGCTTATATTTGGAATAACTAGACAGTGCAAAGGCTATGCTTGTTGCAACAGCGTTGTTATTAGCTACAGTTTAAAAATCAATTGGCATTAAAATTGATGCTGTTGTTTTTGTCGCATCGTTACTTTACTATACTTTTCCGCTTATATTAATGTCCAGACTATTTGGGAACTGTTAGATCTGAAAATGTGTTGCCTTAATTAAGTAGCAACGTCATCAAGGATAACGAAACAGTACAGTTGCTGGTGACGAAGTATATTTCGCCATAATAGATTTAATGAGGATTTATCTCCGATTGTATTTCAATTTGTAAGTTAGACCAAATTAGTTTAGAGACAATAATACGTCAACTCGGAGCTCATTGGTTGCAAAGTGGGACTTCATTTAATTAAGTACTTTGGAGTAAACTTTCCGTCAGCCCCACATTCACTAAAGGTTCAATTAACGGAACCTGTCACAATGAAATATGCACGTGCCGATGTCAAAGGAACCACAGTTACTAATTTATATACACCCCGCTAGCGTGGCGCCGCCGTAAATTTTAAGGGCGCATTCTGCAATCGTTACCTTGTAAGGCGGCTTATCTTATTGATTCCATCTTGCGTTTTAATTCGCCGCCCCCGCGCTCGATCGGAAGCGTCTAGGTTTTATAAGCGGAAATGTTTTATTCCAAAAATCCACATTCCGCCTCGTACATAAACAAATATTTCTTTTGGTAAGGGATTTCATCCTTGAAAATATGGGCTTCGTTTCGCGCACAAAGAAATTCCTATACCGAGAGAAGTTTTCATTTTATCGCTTCTTCAATGCCCATTCGATGCCTTTTCAGCTACGAATTGTGGTAAGACATAAAATGTTCCAGGAATGCGAAAGTGAGCTCGAGGCGCCCGAGAAATCCAAAAAATTCTACGACGGCGTGTCGCAATTAAGCACCGCGAGTTAATTGAAAACGTACACTAATTATTTAACTTCTAGGATGTCCTGAAGTGTCTGGCTGCGCACAGAGGGATGTCTCGTTTGAGTCGTCCAACAGAATTCACGGAACTTGCATTTCTATTTCCCCGAGGCACTGTAAATCTGAAACATTAAAGCGCAGCAAATAAAGTATAAGATGACTCCACTGCCAAGAAACACATGATGCCTTCTAAATGTCGGAAACAAAGGAATACATCCGACATTGTAGTTAATTTAAAGGAGAATATCATGAGGAAAGAAAACTCCTTTGAGTGGAGATGTCCGTTTAAGATGCCAGAGCACTAATTGTTAATGAACACTAAGTATATACTGTCTGCCGCGCAAGTTATTGTAGTTTTCATGTTCAAGAGTTTTTTGTAATGTCAAAAGTTAAAGTTTTTGATTATTTAGGCAACTAAATCCACATTCGTGATAAAAAGCTAAACTTCAGTGCCTTGGTATACAAACTACTATTGTTTTCAAGTGACTTTCGATTGTGACAGCGTTATTGCATGTTGTATGTGGAGAGCTTGGGGCCTTTTTCGAGTTTTCACGAAATTCAAGGTTCATATAGCCGTGCAATATTAAGGAGCACGTTCCTTGCGAGGAACTTTGCGGTCTATGTGTATTGAGGGGGAAAATTTGCAGTCATTTATGTTCACGTTGTGCTAAGGGGAGCAATTTGAATTTTTAGGCTTATTAAGGAGGCATAGCTCTGGTAAGCATTTACTTCTCTTGTAGCTTTATCCCCTAAATAAGTTTTCTGTTAACTTTTTGGTGGAGGCTTAAGTGGCGAGTTTGGGAGCCCGAATCTGATTTATACTGTCGCAGATTGCTGTTAGGGTTCAGTAGGCGTTACTCAACGTCCAGTACAGTTCTTCGATAGTGGAATTTTGATCATCCAGCAACCCTTTCAGGCATTTAGTTAGGCGAGGTTAATGCTTGCGCTATTTCTTGCGGAGATCTTCAGAGCAGTTGTCATATAAGTACCAAGAAGCGTAGCCTGGTTTTAAATAAATATACTTTTACAATCGGTGCGTAATATTGGAGGCTTTACATCATGCTGTAAGGATATTTGTCTTTCAATTTGCTCATATATTGATGTATCGGTTGTAACCAGAGGTATGTTTAAAACAGGCTAAAGATAACAGTTGCGCAAAATTAAAACTGCTAAATGGTTAAAAGAAAACCTGTATACGTTTTCTAAAGCTTTTAGAGTAAAATTTGTATGCCTGATTGCTATCGCACCAAGTATTATAATTTAGTTTGAATGTTGAGAGTAAACAAGTATCTGGATAAATAGCCCACAATATAAAGAAATAGGTTGTATTTGGAAAGGTGTGAAATTTTTAGCGCTCAGTGAATGTTATTTATTCCAAATTTGGTTAGCACTACTGCTTAGTGTGATAATTTGCGAGTCTCTTTTTTCAGCGGCGTTTTACAGCGATTGCTCCCGTTTTAGTTTTGAGTAAGGAATGCACTATAGGCGAGGCTTCTTACAATTTATATGCTAGATATAAGCAACTCCTTGTATGATCTGTGATCTTTAAGTATTATTTAGGTTCGATCTGTGATTTTTTTTTGTATTTTGTCGTTAGTCTTTACACATTTATATCGTAATGGTTTTGTACTCTTAACAATCTGCTTGCCAATTGAACTAGAATGCATTAAAAGTCAAACCAAGGCACAGAATTAATTATTTTAATTGGTGCAAGCTTAGCTTACTTTTATTGAGATAAATGCAATGATGGGTGCAGCTGAGTTTCACAATTTGAGGCAAAAGTAACATAAAAAACTAGTTCAAAAGGGTTACGTTCTTGGGCTCAGATTTGACGAAGTTTTGGAAGTGCGAATGCAGTTAGATTGTATCTGACGATTGTAGCATTAACGTTGCAGTATTGTGTTTGTTACTGCACGAAATGGTTTGCACAAGTACAAAGTTATGAGTCAGAAAGCTAGGACCAGAGTGGCAAAGTAACTGAAGGGTATAGCAATTCAGTACGAGGATTGGAAACGTTGCAAGAAGCAACCGACAATAAATGTTGTAAAAGAGCAACCGACGAATAACATTGAAATAGAACGAAGGACATTTTTAAGTGCATAATAAACTACAGAAAATAACAATGCGGTTAAAAGCACAATGAAATAGCAGAGTATTAAGTGTATTGCGTTCTAACCTAAAAGTTTTTTTTTTTGCATTTTGCTTTCAGAACAGCTAAGCTCTCTGGTTTTTAATTACATCCAAGTATGGATTATACATGAATAATAACTGCCTTTATTAATTATTAATTTGAAAATGTCGTGAAGGAATTTTCCAAAAATCCTTATACTCGAATCATAATGTAATAAACTTTTAAATTTTAATGAATTCATAAAGTACTGAAGAAGCCACTAAAAATGGCGAAACGTTTAATAATTTTATATTTTCTTCAACTTTAAATTAAAGTATGTTTCACGATTTAATGATTTTTATTTAGCATCAAAAATCATTCATATTAAATAATTTTGACTAATATTCTCCTAAATTACTTATTAATTAGAAAAGTGCTATTTTACTATCATTATATGATCCTAGTTACTACTTGGTTTTATTTTCTTCTTTAGAGGCACTTAGTGGTTAGTTTAATCAGCAGCGAACGTGCCAGATAGAACCACTTGGCGCCCTCTAATTTAGTTTGCACTTTTTCTAAGGTAATTTAACCCCTATTCACTCTTCCGAGCTATTCAATGGCATGTTGCCGTTCATTAACTCTCAAACCAATGTAATAATTATACCACGACCACTGGTCGTTGATATTTAAAAATTTTGCAAATGTTTGTAAAGCAGCCAGTCTTTGTATCTGTCAAGTAAATCTTTTGCAGAAAAGCAAGCTAGAAAGACAGAAACAGCTGGCCAAAGAGTGTCGAGAGCTAAGCAACGGAAGGTCCGGTTGGCACTTGTATATTTGTCCATTACTGTAGTGGGGGTAATATTGCAACCATCCGTGCTTCAGAGAGCATGTTGAGCCGTTTGTTCCAGAAGTAATGTCGATGACAGTCGTTAGGCTACGTTTGAGGCACTAGCGCTATCTGAATACTCTGACAACACGCTTCTTATATATTGGGGTTACTGATAGGATTAGAATTCCTTAAAGGGGGATGATTTAAAATCGTCAAAGCTAATAGAGCAAATTGCCAGAGGCAATTTATACAGTAATAATTCTCGGTCTCTAAATAAATGAGATTTAGACTACTCTACACATGTTCATATACAGTCCAGGAAATGAAATGAAAAGTTCCACTTCTACACTTCTACCTAACAATTTATGTGCAAAAATTTGATAATACTTTCTAATGTACATTCTACTTTTTGTTTCTAGACCGGCGTAGGTTTAGCTAATAACTCAAATTCGCTGTTCTGAAAAACTAAGAGATTGTGAATGCAAAGTGGTTAGTGCTTGGTGTGTATGAGTTATACTGCAGAGATTTGTTGTTATTACCCCAATCTTTCAAATTCTCCCTACATGTACAATTTGGTCGTTTACTTGTGCAGCTGTTTCCATTTATATTTCCCGTTTTCGACAAGCTAATGGATGCAAGGCAATCTTTTAGTATAACGCCGGTCGGACATTATTGGATCTCAATGAAAAGGCTATAAAATATCTTCCACCAATAAGCCGTTCCTTATCCTTCTCATTACGACCAATAAAACCTCTCGATACTTCCGAAATTCGCTCGTAATTTTTGCTTACGCCTGCCACAAAAAGCTTTGAAGTATAAGGAAAGATAAGATAACAGTTTAGAATTTCATTCTTTCCCAATTAGGTACGATAAAGGGTAGCAACAGGTGTGACCTCTATAATGGAAAGGCCAATATCAGAATTTCGGACAGTCTGTTTCCTCTCATCATATAACTAAAGCTGATAATTATATGCACTGAAATGTACGAAAATATGCTCATATATATATGCATACATTTTGTTGAATCTATGCACCCAAAGTTATAATACAGTGTGTCCAAGATAAGGAGGGCCAGTATGGGGATCTCGGTAATGGTAAGAGATACAAATTTGGTTAAATGGAAAGAAAGTTGCGCAATTAAAGGACTAAAAAAATGACGTTTAGAAATTCTTGATATGATTTTTCGTTTTTGAATTATCTCAAAAAAACCGAATTTTTGGATTTTATTTTTTATTTTTTTCTGGCGTTAATATTAAAGTTAGAGCGAAACTGATTAAACTTCTTTATAACAACTTTTAGTGGACTTAACGATTACGTTATCAATTTTTTTATCCGACTTTTCGTCTTCGAGAAACCATCATCAACTTCATTTTTTTAAATACGGTCCTGGTTTTTTGATGCCAAATTTGCAAAGCCCTTGTTACTCTAAATTCAACAATGTGCCACATATTATGGTTTAATTACGTTTCGAGCTTTTTTCTGATCATTATCAGAAAATTTTTTAGATACGGACCTGCATTTCTCATAATTTTGTAAAAATAAGTTCATACAGTAAGTTAGGCCTTTTTACATGCCGTTAAAATATTAAAATGCACATCATAATGTCATAATTCTGATACAATAATTTAATAAGCAACCAATAACTATTAACAATAAACAACAAATAAATAAACAAAAGATAGGCAGAAAAAATGAGAAAACGAGCCTTGAAACAATGTAATAGGTATTTAACGTTTTGAAATAGAAGAAGAACTTAAAAGATTGGTTCTTGAAGCCTTTCAAAGTATAACGCCAGTATTGCTGAATAATGTTTTAGATTCTACAGTTAGATGTTATTTATGCATAGAGAATGATGGCAACCTTTAATACCTATTAAATGGTTTCGATGTTCGTTTTGTTATTCTTTCTGTCTATCTTTTGTTCATTTCTTTTTTGTTTATTGTTAATAGTTATTGGTTGGTTATTAAATTAATGTATCAGAATTATGACATTATGATGTGCATTTTAATATTTTAACGGCATGTAAAAAGGCCTAACTTACTGTATGAACTTATTTTTACAAAATTATGAGAACTGCAGGTCCGTATCTAAAAAAATTTCTGATAATGATCAGAAACAAGCTCGAAACGCAATTAAACCATAATATGTGGCACATTGTTGAATTTAGAGTAACAAGGGCTTTGCAAATTTGGCATCAAAAAACCAGAACCGTATTTAAAAAAATGAAGTTGATGATGGTTTCTCGAAGACGAAACGTCGGATAAAAAAATTGATAAAGTAATCGTTAAGTCCACTAAAAGTTGTTATAAAGAAGTTTAATCAGTTTCGCTCTAACTTTAATATTAACGCCAGAAAAAAATAAAAAAGGAAATCCAAAAATTCGGTTTTTTTGAGATAATTCAAAAACGAAAAATTATATCAAGAATTTCTAAACGTCATTTTTTTAGTCCTTTAATTGCGCAACTTTCTTTCCATTTAACCAAATTTGTATCTCTTACCATTACCGAGATCCCCATACTGGCCCTCCTTATCTTGGACACACTGTATATGCACATAATATGCTCTAATTTTTTTTTAAATAAGTAGGAGTATGCTAAATAATGTAAACATTTTAATTGTTTTTTATGACTATATTTGTTTTTTATTTTTTTTTTTCATTCATTTTAACTGTTGACTATAAAAACGTGGACTGCCAACGCTAACTTCACGTTGTAAGCAATATAAAAATGAGACTATTATTCACCCAACACTCTTGAAATTGATTCTATGTTGGCTGATTCCTTATACATACATTGCTTCTATGGGAAAGTGGGGGTTGCTGGTAGTCCATGTTTATATGGTCAAAGATTTTAACAGAGACTTTCTCTTTCCTCTGCTTATTTAAATACGCCCACTGCACTCCAGCGGCCGAAAGTTAAAGTATATATCTCAACTGCACACAAAAATGTCATTATTAGATGACGAAAAAGAGGTTTTCTTAATTCCGTCTGTCTGTCTGTCTGTGTGTCTGTCTGCCTGTCTGCCTGTCTGTCTGTCTGTTTGTCTGTTGGCAGTATAGCTCAAAAACTATTTGTCGGAGAAAGACGATATTTTGCATACATATTACATACCTACTTCGCATGAAACCGGTACACTTAAAAAAATAAAATGTTATTTATTTTTGGGTTAAATTTGAAAAAGAAAGAAGTATTAACTTTCACGTAGATCAGGATTTACATTTACCGAAAATAAGACTCCACCGATAGAGAATAATGTCACAAAAGATTAAAAACATTTCAACAATATCACCGTTCTGTTCAAGAGAGGTGCGCGCCGGACTTATTTGAAAGAGGCTTGGTAGCGTAGTTGGCTTTATCGGTGCAGATACGATCTCTAGTTATGTATGAGTGCGGTTACGATCGCTCTGCAGATGCGGCGGGTTCAAACCCCAGCGGGATACATTATTTTTATTTGAAAATGTATTTAATTTATTAGAAACGTGAAGATATTTTTACTCCTAACTTAATTTGATTTTTAAAATTATTTAGTGTCGACGAGGGAAGTTCTGGGTAAAGCCTTTTGCAGATTTTTTTAAATAGAAACTACATTTGTTTAAAATAGTCACTTAAATACGTTCTAGGAAGATACATCCGCTGATATTTTTTTGGAAACGTCAAATTCTGGATGTTCATTGGTCACTTTTTGACAGATGACAGGTGAATTGAATAGTCACAATTATTCACGTATTATTAGATGCAAATTTATAATTTCGTAAACAAGGTTAATTCGGTGTTATCGTGTTGCCATTAGCTAAATAGTAATAGTTGCCTTCAGCTGCAGGGGTTAGTAGCGCAAAGGGATCTAATGAATATTCAGGATAAACAAGTTAGTTTATTTGCTTATGCGGGTACACAAATACTACGAAGTACAACATTAAACAAAAATGCAGCAGCATGTGTCAACTTATTATTATTATTATTATTTTAAAAAGCAGAAAAACTCTGCAAAGAGCATAACATTATATATATCACAGTTATTTTACATCTGATCATATCGTTTTTGCAAAACGCAAAAATTGAATCAGCTTAGGCCCTTGGTTGCGTTTGCCAAACTGTAAAAAGGATGGCGTGAGAAGAAAAGAGGCTTAATTTGTTATCACTCGACTAAAGTTTTGCTGGAACGCGTTCGGCGTCGGTGGATTTAGAATAAATTATCCTTTGTAGGGTTCTTCCTACAGTAATTGAATTACAATAGGCAGGTAATCCCACGAATGCGAATAGGAAATAGTACAAAAGTAAGATGTTTTCAGCGTGTTTCTGTCCGCAGAGGACACAGGTTTTCCAATAATGCGTTGAAATGCCATCACTCATTGAGTAATGGAATACTAAAACTTTTAAAGACCTAAGCCGCAGAAATGCCGCTGGATTTTATGGCTTCGTTAATGAATGTATTGTTTTTAAAGGGTAAAGTATGATGAAGAACATGCTTAATGGAATTAGCCGAAGTTGTAAAATAAATATTTTAAACAATTAATTTTGTACCAAACAATTAATAGAACCTCTGCTAGTTTAGTGAGAGACTACCAGTTAGTTGTTATGACCAGCTTGGGCTTCATTACTCGATTCTCGGTACCAGAATCACAAGTTACACTAGACAATATGGAAGTTTCACATGGTGGAATCTTAAAACTGTCTCAATATAACAAATAATAACTTTTCGTAATACCTATTTGTTATTGCGGTATATCAGTACTATCCGCTTGATCGAAATGTCACCTATAACAGCCAAAGCCATTAAAATTTTACAGCTACGGCCGTTATAACCGTTGCTACACTACCAAATTACGTGCGGGACTCAGGTTATTAGTAAGTTTTATTTATATTAAAATTACATATCTTAAAATTGGTCACTTTTAGTAGGTATTACGAAAACTGTTGAACAATATACGACCGATAATACATATAACTAACTCGGATAATTTATTAACCTTAGCCTGATCGGCCTCGGGCACAATATGTACGTATCCTCGTCCGTTATATGCTCAATATCGGACTAATATTGTAAATATTATAATACAGGACAATCGCTATGTTTACAAAACTGCTAAAAAATTACGATAGTTAATCCCAATGCAAGGAGCGAAATCTGCATTACGATTTTAATTAGCACAACATTAACAACCACGCTGTTTTCGCGTTGAGTTCTAATTAATAACAAGATACCCAGACAAACAACGCTGGTCGCATTGATTTTCTGCAGCTGCACCAAGGAATACGTTGTGAAAACCTGACGAAGAGGGACGCAAGGTCCCCGTCCCCAGTTGGGAGAATTGAAATGACCCTAAACCTTTATCTACCTTTTGAATGAATGATTGGCGATAAATAATGAAATTTCCAAAATATGGCTTACTCTGTATTCATCGTGTTTAAGAGTTAACATAACACTTTGGTTTACTTCGGAGCGTTGCGACAAAATTGAAATAATCATAATATGTATCTAAGAAAAATAAATAATCAATATGGTCTAATTATAGAACGATATCAGGTTAAACATTAAAGCATTATATAAACGTATATCCATAAATTGTTGCAAGAAGAGCTATGGGCATTTCAATGTATTCCAAACATTATCTTATTGTGATTGCACTAGTCTGAATTCCAAGTATCGGGGCTTTGTTGATAGTAGACGTTAATAATAGAAAATCGCTGGTTTCCAGCACAGAGACCAAGTAATTATGGCTTGGAAAGTGATATCCTAGCGAAGTGTAGACAGTTATGCTGGTCTCCGGCTTCAGAGATGAATAATTAAGGCTTGCAAAACACAACCTTGCAGGGGCGATTGAATAGTACATTCTTAGCGTAAGAATATATTAACAAACAAGAAATGATTAAAAGCCAAAAGGACGACAACGAATTTTTATCAATTAACGACAAGTATATCCAGGCCTTCAACTGAGAATTCATAAATTTAAGTAGCACATAATTTCTTGAAAAAAAAAACTCAAATCACGCACAGGTAACAGTAACAACTATTAACTTCAAAATGCTAATATCACAGTATATAATCACAAGTTACAATGACATTTAGTACAAATTTCAGGTAATTTAAGGTGCACCTCAACAAACTCGGCTTGCTATAACAATAGCTTACAAAACAGGTTAAACAAAAGTGCAAATATAAATTACAACAGTTTAAAAACAAATACGGTGGCAATGAACATCGGCTGCGTGGTTTGAAAACCATCACTCAGGTACGCAGCTGGTAAAGCGAACTGTATACGAAAGTCGAAATTCTGACTGAATTCGTTAGCAATCGCGTGAAGCCTTCAGCACCGATTCCCTATTCGCTGCATCGCATAACTTCACTTAGAAAAAGAAAAACAAACCTTGTTCTTAGTTTTCTTTGGTTGAGCCTTTTCGGCACGTTAGAAGAGCTTATGTGATGACTCAGATAAGCAAGAGCGGTATGCTGCCCAAACATGCGCAGGTCAGAATTGTAGGTGTTCGATTCAAGCCAGATCAAGGCCGACGTACTCAATCGCGAGGAGCGCACATGCAATTTTCAGAGGCTCCGAACTAGCTGCCCAGATGGGCCACGTAGGTAACGATTGGTCAAATCCGCCAACTCGGCGTGAGAAAATAGCTCTCAATACAACTGCCAGGGCTGCACTGTCCGCTCATTCGGTGAGGGCTAAAAATCAAAGCCCGTAACTTGCAGTCCCGCAAAAACCACTGGACACACGCTAAACCAAAGTCACCATCACAACATCAGCAAAAAAAGAACCAGACGCGCTGAGAACAACCAATTCAAGAGTCGCTATCCGACGGGAATTCAAAAAGCAAATAGGTTGGGAGAGGGAGCGGGCAATTCAAAACCTGAACTGCAGACATCGGAAACATAGACGGCGAGCACAGATCTGCGAAAATTGTAGAGACGCAATCTAAACGTAACAACTTATTTATAAAAAGTAACGAAACCAATTATTAGCAAACGACGCAATTCATTTGCATGTTACACGTAGATGGAATTTGCTGAATAGTGTTGTGTAATACTAGAAGGCCATCCAGTACCCGTGTCGACCATAAATGCTAACTTGCTAGCAGGGTACATTCTTGAGTTAATTAAATGAAATCGTTTTAGAATGTTAAAAAAATAAGATGAGTGTTTAACAAGATTAAACAGTGATAATGACTTGCGTCACCCCTATTTAAAATTAGTAACAATTATTTTGTTTTCACTTTCTCGTTACGTTAGGTACCTTAAAAATGAAATCTTAGCAATTTATTTTTGTGTTTTGCAATTGCAGAATTTTACTTATTTGCCTACCCTGATGGCCATATAATTTATTCAGAGCTTTAACCTCCCTCACAACGGATTTTCATTGCCTTCTATTTTTGGCCCAAGATAAAAGTATAGAAAATGTTTTTATGGCGTAAACTATATAGTAATACAAACCAACTCATACTGTTTTAGGCGTTTATAAAATATACAGAAAAATCTTTATTACGGGTAACTGTAAAGTAATGCAAATTTGTGTAATTCAAATTCAAAGGAGTTGCTACTTAAAACGATGTTTTGCTTTTATGGAGCGATGCATCTTCATCAACATAAATGAAGTTAGAAAGAAACGCCGATCTAAAATTCGTTTATCAACAAATTATTGATAGTTACGATGGAAAAATGGCGGTGATCTGTTACTCTCTGTGCATCAATTTATCAATAAGAAATTTCACCAGCATAAATTTAAAAAAAATTCAGATAATGAATGTCTTGGAAAGTAGAGCAGTACTATGCAAAATTGGTAAAATGCAGTTTATAGTGGTTGCTTTTATTCCTATTTGTTATAAACCCTTGAAACCAACGATTCTATATCGACGTTGTATTTTTTCCGAAAACAAAGGGGCTCGTCGACAGAATGATTTTTAAGAAGGACGACTTGCAAACGTCATTCAATGTACCTTTCAATTTCTACAAAGGGTGAATGAAAACCCGAATCGTTATTAATTTACTAGCTGTCTTGCAGAAAATGTGCTTTTGTTCTTGAGGTGTATCCTTTGGGAATTTAACCTGGAAAATGTTTCAAGCTACATTACCTCATTGAAGGAAAGACAAGTATTGGAAACATTTATAAGCGTCTGTATCACTTCTTAATATTTTCCAGTCATTTATAACTTTGACGTTGTTCGTTTAACTGTAATTATTGTCCAAAGATGTTCAGTGTTAAGTGATTACACACACACACTAATGTTGATTACAAGGAAGTATCGATGAATTCTTCACATTGCGTATTTGTGTAAAACAAAACCTATTTACTAAAATTGATACCTTTCAGAAGGGATGAAGCGATTACTTCGTTTTTGCCAATATTAAAAAAAATTAAAAACTTCTATTAATTTGCATCTACAGAACATTACGTAGTCTCTGAATGCTTCGTATTAGCTGCTGTACTAAATTTTTATTTGATTTTAAGAGAAAGGTACATATCAGGTCGAATTTCTTGATCAGCGAACCTTTAAAACCGAAGATTGGGGTTCCTTTGATAGAGACCCCCGATCTTTGTATTTGTGATTTTTCCTCTTTACTCGGATCGCAAAAGTTAATTCCAGAAAAACGCACAGCACGGAAAAATATACAAAGAGATGGCATTCATTACACCTGATTACACTTCCGCAGCTCGAAGGTTGCTGAACTCAACTTGAACTCTTAATTATCGCGAGGGGTTGCTTGAACATTGAAATAATCCGCAAATCACGGGTTCGTCGTCGTTTTCAGTACACAACGCCATTTATAGCGAATAAACACTTGAGGTTTTTAAATGAAAGGGTTAAACGTGGGCTTTAATTTTGAAATGAATGAAATGACGCTTTTAGCAGGGCGTCATTGCTCGGGAGGCTTATATTTCTGCAGTTAATTAGAATATGGCGGAAATCTACCAGATGTTTAGTGGCAACCTAAATATTTTTATTCAATTCTTAAGGTCCTTTCAGAAGCATAAAATATAGTTTTATCTATTTATGCCACTCACTACTGCATTGTTGGTAGCAGTGTCAAGCTATGTTAAATTTGAGATTTGATGGTTAAGTGTTGCGTCACTCTGTGAAATAAAAGCAAAACCTAACCTACTAACCTCGAATTTGATATAGACTAGCAATACTCTTCAGTACTGCCAAATGTATAACACGAATCACAGGCGACTCTAATTGTACTTTCCAAATTGTCACTATGACTTTTAACAGCTGTCAATACACAATTTAGTTTTTTATATATTTATTGATTAATGATATAAAGTACTTTTATTTTCTATAGTAACTGTCACAGTGTTACAATATTGGTAGATATGTGATTAAAACGGTAGGAAATTTTTATACCTCGTGTTGGTAGAACTTTTTTCAAAATTATGGTTATGTGTCAATTTTGAATGTCAAAATTTCTTAATTTGAACTCTTGACACATTTCTTTTTTTAACATGGAATCATCATCATCATGAATAACATCGGATAAAAAAGAAAACCAAGAAATATTTTAAATGCAAAAATGAAGCAAGCGGTATAAAGAAAGATCAATTTCTGGAAATGAATTCACAAATGCCTAAAATGGAATTGTTGACAAGATTTTCTAAAACCTTTTCAGTAAAACATGTTTATCTACTAGCAACATGATATTGTACATTTTCGTCATATAAACAAAATATGAAAAGCTACTCATAACTCCCAAGGGACTTGTCAAATTATTTCTCCCTCAAACTCATGGTAACAATGCAACTACGAATAACGTCTTAGCAACCATACAATGAGGCAATTCTTGATGTGACTTACATATTCTAATTTTAATTTAAATTTCATACTATTTTTACGAGTATGCTAGTAGATAAAATATTGTATGCACCACGGGAGATATTCATGTTCTTTACCTTCGGTTGACTTACAGACCTCGGGTCAGAGCTCTCGGTCTGTAACACATGTCCACCTCAGGGAAAAAACATATTCATATCTCCCTTAATACATAGATATCTATTTTACGTTCTAATTTAAAGCCACAATTTTTTCTAGATTTCAGCTCAAGTTATTTATAATATTTTTTATTATACCTGCATCAGAATCGCCGTTTAAAGCACGCCTGAACGTGCGAAAGCAGGCGATTAAAACTCGCCGAGCTTTAAAGGTTGTCAAGGAAACGACTGAATGCAACAACGGACATGGACGCGACAAAAACGTAAATAATTCTCGTAACTATAGTAGCAATATTATTATGCCCGACAAAAATTGTTTCTAAGTTTTTAGTGCGTAATTTATTTCCAGTATTGGAGGTATAATAAAAAATAGCGTAAAGTATTCGTGGATAACTGGTCTTTAAAACACTTTCTCTATTTTGAGCACTCCGGCTACGCCGTCGCGCTCGAAAACTCGCGCGTGTTTTAAAGACCTTGTTATCCACTCATACTTTAATATACTATTTGAAAATATAAATAAAATAAAAATATATTTACAGTATTAATTTGTGCTTGTTTGAAAACCTGTTTATCCTGTATGAGATATACCCAGTGATGTTTCCTGAATTAGAAAATGGCGTTGTTCGAAATTGTCACAATCCAAAAATGCCATTTTTCGAGAATTAAGTAAGATTTCAATGAGATTTTTCGTAGGTTGTGTTAGTTTTAATTAATTGAACAATCTTAAGGCCAGAAAACAACTTTTCTTCTGTACCTTTCGCAAAAAATAATTTATAAAAATATATGTTTCAAGATTTCACATATCCAGACTTAATTTAAAATTATTTTCTTTAGGTGAAAACTTAAGGAAAAGAGAACAACGAAAAAAGCCCTGAAAATAAATGCTACGGAGCATTAGATCACGTGAAAGCTGAGACTATCAGAGCCTACCTTAGAGTACGGGTACAAGTAAAAGAAAACAATGAATGTATACCACAGAGATGAATACAATAAGGACAATTGCTGAAAAGAAAAGAAATTGGATTGAGTGCGCAAACAAGGTATAAGCCACCAAGGTATCGTAATTTATGTCATAATATCTGTGGTAAGGATTAAATAGTAGGACCATCACAATTCTCAGCAGAGAACATAACGACAGGCAAAAAAAGCGTTCGAGGATGCGGGTTTCATTTTTCCATATTTCCTACAGTTATCGAGACGAAAACATCGAAATTTGCCCACCCTATACAGTCTAGACTTTCGTACGCCCCAACATATATAATCATTGTCTGGTACATTTTAATTTTTGTCTTTCGATATTTTATTGTTGATTTAAACGTATTTTGGGGTGTGTTCTATTACTAACCTTTTTCAGCTGTTTTCCCCAGTATGAACAGCTGGTCTGTTGTTGACCCCTTCTTTTTCCCTTATCATCACCTCAGCGTAGTACATTATTCGCTTCCATAGTATATTTGTAAAAATTTTATAGGCACCGCACCGGCAGTAAGAACCGCAATCCAAGCTACAGGAAGGGAGTTTCAGAAAAAAACCGTAAATGTGCAAGACAAAAAACGTGGACGTTGTCACATATGCAACCAAAGTGATAGTAAGATAACGGTCTAGAGTTTCGATAGTCTCGCTTTTTATAGATTGGGCAAATTATAGTTGTATTCTATTATTGAGAAAATTATTCTGTTCTGCATACCGCTTTGAGTAGGCGGAACACTTGTTCCGTTCTTTACAGTTGCTATATTGTCTATTCCAGGTGTATGTTTCATTGTTTTTCATATGGTTAAGGTTTTCTTCTATCTCATTAACGTTTTTTCCTCCTCCGATAACCATTTTCTTTGCCGCAGGGAGATTCTAGAGTGAAACTTGTTTTTTGAGTCTTTTAGCACTTCATAGAACCTTCTAATTTTTTAGCCTGGTTGGCCCGTTCTAGCTTTCTCAATGTAACGCTTCTCTATTTTTGTGCAGATTTGACTGAAAAGTATTACTTTCGTGCTCTACCGTCTTTACTAATATACTATTTTTTGCCGCAATCGCTCAATCAATCACGACCAACCTAATATTATATAAAAGGTCTCATGTTTCTGCATATTTTGTGTAAAAACAACAACCGCTTTGGCGTTAAAGGCAAATTGGAGAACTACAGATCTTTTGGACGAAATTGATCTTATTCCTTCGTATGTGTTTGTCGATTGGTATTCGGGATATAAGTAATAACCGTTAAGCGCTGTGTAACTATGACAACAAAATGGTGTAATGGTTCAGAGCTAGACTGCCGAGCCCGAATGTACTTTTCTTTAAGTTATTGAAAGTTTGGATACAAATTTCTATCCATTGTCACTTTTGAATGTAAAATGACACATTATAGATGTTCTCTGTCGGATTTTTACTCTTCGCTAGCTGTAGGTATTGATAAATCGCTGACTCAATTTTAAAGTGATTTCCTCCAATTAGGATTCGCAATAGTTAATTCCCGTCTCTCTTGCGAATTCTCTTTAACTCTTTAGAATATAGGAAAAACCATTCTATTTGAACTGTGCCGAAATATCGATGAAGAGCTTGCACCTCATATTGTTCTTGCTTTTCGTCGTAGGGATTGGTATTTTCCGTTTTTACTTCTTGCAGTTCTCTGTAATTAGACCGTCTTCGCTTCATTTCATTTCTATATAGCCTCTTTACATTCATGGTCCTACCATGTACCTTCATTGCTTCTGTAAGGGGGTCCCAGTACTTTTTCTGCTGTGTTAATTGAACTATTTTTGTTCATTTTTGTTGTACTCCTTGTTTATTTTTCTCATTACTTTTTCTTGGTCTTCTGTTAGCTTCTATTTCTAGTTTACGTATGTTCTCTTTGGGTTTTTTGGTTCTGAAAATTGCTCTAGCTTTGTGTATTTGTTTCCAGAGAGATAATCAACATCGGGTGTTGCTGCTTTGATTATCCTTAGGTCGGTTATGCAGGGGTAGAGTCTTGCAGTTATTTATACGTAGTCAATTTTTTAACGGTGTTCTCATTTGGTGATTCTCACCTAGCGGAATAATGGGACATAAATGCAAAGAAAAAGGTAAGCTAAACTTTGCAGTGCAGGAGTAAGGAAGTAGATTCAAGGGAACAGCTAAAATAATTAGTTACTGTCGTCTGAACTGACTAGGTATATGAGTCTTTACAAGTCCGGTGCCTGTAAAATATTGCCATGGCGACTTTACAAGCATCTTGTTTTCTACAATTAATCACTAATATTACATTTTAAAAATTATTTTTGGAGATTATTAAAGTCAAGTTTATTGTTAAAATTTGCATAATTAATATTAAAGATAAATAAAAATCATTAAGTGGTAAACAGTTTAATATTTAAATACGTGTCGCACAGTTATTTGACTTTAATAATCTCCAAAAATAATATTACCATATTACTAATATTACAAGCAAGAGGAAATAAAATGTTATCCACGGCTCTTTTGCAATTAGTCTTTATTGTGGCTCGCCGGATTATGTGGCTCGCTCCTACGTCGCTCACCCTACAAATTATCCGGCTTATCCAGACTAATTTACTAAGCTCGCCACGTAAATACCTATTACATTCTCACAGCGAGCGATGGCGTACAATATAGAAAAAGTGCAATCGACCAACAAGCTCAAACCAACTCAGTGAGTAACCAATATAGATTCTAGTCTAAGGATACCAAGTTCTTAAGGAAACTCTAAAGTATGCAGAAGCAGTTATTATAAAAAGACAGTGAAAAGCCAAAGAGAATAAAGGGATGGGCGACGAACACCCCATCAGTTTTGAATATTGCTGTCCAGTAGTCGATTATAACCAAATTTGTGGATAGTAATTTTTCAACTTAGTTTAGTTGCAATATATCGAAATGTCGTTACCCTGTTGCAATTTTATTTTTTAAGCCGCACAGCTGCCAATTACTGCAAATTTCATTATTGTCTGCACAGAGGGACATCATATATCCATACCTGGGTTATCTGTTAATTTAAAGTGATGTTTTGTTTTTGAAATTTTGTCTCGGTGAGATTTTATTCACGTCAACGGGCTTTCATCATCCTCCGAAAGCTATACGGGATAGTCTAATTTCAATATTCAATCAGAAGTTGCTTAATTGGCGGTGGCGTTGGCTCAAAGCGCAATTTCGCCAATTGCCGCCATCAACTTTGGAGGCGTTCCTATCAAAATTCATTCGACCCTTATTACTACCCCGATTCATGAATAAACACTCCAGATTAAAAAAGCTATTAGCGAGATGTATCCGTACAATGTATAATATATTGCTTGGCCTGCATCTTTCTACGTTCTGGCATAAAAAGGCGAAAGTGTTCGTTCAAAACTGCAAATACAATTTTAGCAAGAAGCCAAAGTATCCCGGAGGCTTACAAGCAGTAACGGCGGAAATGTAAATACTTTTAACATGAATCCTAAGCTAAGTGTGCAACCCACAGTATATGTAAACCCATTGTAAAACTTCGCAAAGTTACAACGGCTTCACTTTCGGATCCATTTCGGAGTAATCGAGCGCAAAATACACTTCGAGCTTCGGAGGTGCAAAGCCGCAACTTGGGCTCCTGAAAAATGTCCTCGGAATTTTCAAACGGGCTGTGGAAAGATGGGCTCGATAAGCACGCGCGAATTTTTCCAAGGGGGGAAAACCGCGCAGTGAATATAAATTCGGTCTCCTGTTTTTGAGATTCAATACACGATAGAATGTAGACTCTATATCAGTATTTTGTCTATCAAACCTCAAGCAGCCACTCATAGATGGAATAAAAATGTCTTGTCTCCCCTCCACGTAGTTGTAATCCAGCAAGCCTGCGAGAAAGAGGAGACAAAAGAAATATTACGATAACTGCGTTTATATAGACTTCCGCGGAAAATTATTCTTAATGGGTTTCCCTTTCGAGATTATTGTGCGGCTCAGTTTTGTTCGTGGTTGAAAATCAACGTTCGGCATAAAATTTAAATTTCGCTTGCGGGACGTCTTAGTGCCCCTAGATATGATTTTAAGTGCAGAAACATTGATCTTCAGAAACTGACAGGTGGTTTTATTACAAAAGTAGCGATATATACTGCTTCTGGAAAATAGACTGTGCGACTGTCCCCTTTGTAAGAGAATTATGTTTCTCTGTTCGCCTTGGGTAGTAGTAGTAGATCCTATTACTCCCCAGATGGGATATTGGGTATTTATATGTCTGCCCTATCCTTTTTTGTGTGCTGCTACAAGTTCTAGTTGTGCCATTCCCCCTCTACACTTCTTATTTACCAAAGAATTTCATTCTAGCACTCTTCTGCATGTTTCAGTTATGTTTTTCATCCTATCCCTAGCTACGCCATATCCACTGATATATGCACTACACATTTCAGTGATAATATATTGTAATGGTTGACTGCTCAAAAATTAATTCTGAATGCCTAGAGAATTATTGAACAAAGTCAAGTTAAGCACAGAATTGAAATATTATATTTAATTGCAACTTAGACAGTATTTGAATGTATTAAATGCATTTGATGTGAGGTGCAAGAAGGATAATTTTGGGGATAAAGGATGGCATAAGTACAGCAGATTCCGGAAGGGTTGAGTTTAAGGTTTAAGCAAAAGAAAGATTTAAGATGGCTAATGTAATATGATTTCATTGATAGGCTTGAGAATATTTGAAGTCGAACCATGAAGAATGCAAAAAGATTGGTTATGTGCATAATAAGTATGAGCGTAAACTATCAATAGACGTACAAGGCCAGTTAAACGCAAAATAGCTGGCTAGAAAGAAATCTATGCAAGATAAGCTAAGAATCTACAAAGAGCAGTGTGAAAAGATGGCAACCGAGCGAGAAACATTTGTGACGTGTTAAATAAATAAAACTCAAAGTGCTAGTGTTTTTAAACAAGAGTGTTAAAAGAGCAGAGCAGTGATTAGTGACTTTTATGGGAAGAAAAAGACAATTTGTTAGAAATTAAGAAAACTTGTTATCAAATTTTATTCTAATAATGTAAACATATTATCAAAACTTATTGACTTTTAACAAATCCATATCATGGTTGTTAGGCTACGACTAGTTTTTGTTTAAAAGAATATCGAAATTGATTCTGTAATGTCAACTTTTGGGCAAGTTAGCTCATAAAATAATAAAAATGTGGAAAGCAAGTTTCGTCGTGGGCCCAGCTCGCATCTGGCAAGTTCGGAGGTCGTCGCGAGCACTTTCCCAGCATCAAAAGCTAGAGATTCCATGTCCTACGTCTAGAGGAGTGGTGCAACTGCACGTGCGGAGAAGATTTATTTCCAAAGAAGCCACTACAGGCGATTTAGAGTGTCGGCGTCCTTTCAGCCGTTGCGGAAGCCAGGTTGTAGCCACAAAAAGGTAGGCGTTTTGACAAAATTTAAGTTGCTGCAGCTCTGGGATACCAGATTGCCGTCAAGAATAGACCTTCTATGAGGACCCCAGCTTGTGTCTAAGTGTCCAGCATATCACATCGTCAAGATAATGAGGTAGCGTCCTTTGGAGGCGTAAATTTGTAAGAAAGGACGCCAGTTTACCAGACGTAAAACAAAAGACAAGCGCGTATAAAGTATGAACCAGCAATATTGTCTTCTAAGATTCGATCCCAAATTTCTATATTTGGAAGTGGTCGTGCGTAAAGCTCCTTGTATGAAATAAGTGTAGATTATTTACACTTTCAATAGTTGCAATTACACTACAAACTCCATTTAAATGAAATGTGTATTCTTCATAAAATGGATGCCAGAGTATAAATTAAAATTTGCATACGGGACGTGACTATAATAGTTATTGTCACACACACATCACAATAATCAATCATCGTCATCTTCGGTTAACTTTGTATGGACGGAATTTACCTTCCTTTAATGCACAAACACCACTCTAGAATATTACGACATTGTAAGCAACTTTTTAAATGAAGGTGAGAGATAAACTTCGTCGCTTTAAATTACGTATTTGAAATTTTCTTCTTGATTTTTTTGCGTGACGATCGTTATGTAAATTATTCTGGAAGAACCGTTTCTACTGAGACACTGGATGTGGTTTCTTTCATACTTAAAGGATAATATTACTAATGTAAATACGTATATGTATTATTTGTTGTTGTATTATCAGCCCTGTTATTAGCATTCCCACTGCAAGAGCCTCGGCTTCTCCTTCTTGAGGAGGTTGCGACATTAAGACCCCAAACAGTTGCCAAAGCAGGTTTGGGGAATCGCAGTAGAGTCTACACAAGATTTTTTGGCTATTGGGGTTTGAACCCAGATTTTCTGGTTCAGAATCAAATACTTTGCGGCACATACACTGCTTATGTATTAAGCAATTTACTTATTTAGTCAAATCGAAGTAGCAATAAGATCGACTCAAAGGAATATAGAAAAGATTATATATGGTGCATTATCTATAAAACGTCAGGTCGCCTGATTAATGCTGAGTGACAAATTGTAATACAAAATTGTATAAACCGCCATGATGCTTGGCGGCCATCAACGGTGGCGGAGGGTTATGTGGAAAATTGGGTTCAAAATTAAACTAATATCGCAAATCAGCTGATAAGAGAAGATGCAAGTAATTTTTCAGTTTTTCATTAAAAAATAGATCAAAATGGTGAAGGGTGTATAAATGTTTAAAATTGTTTAAAGCGTCAACATGCATTTCCGTGAAACAAATTAAACTGATTTATGTTTTTTATATCTTTTATTAATCTGTAGTTTAGTTTGATTTTATTTCAATATGTATATTAAAATGTTATTATAAAAGTTTATTTTAGCACGTAGAAATCTTCTCTGCCAGGCTCGATGGCGTAGTGGTTAAGTATCCTAACTGTTCTTCCAAGGGTAGTCAGCTCGATGTCTGATTTCAGTGAGGTTTGTAAGAACCAAAATTCGGTTTAAAGTCTCTCTACTTTCTTTCAGAAGAGATGTGTATGAAATACCTTCAAAATTAAACGTTGTTACGTTCCTTATTTTATTTCGTTTACTTACAACTCATACTTATTTAAATATTGAAACATGGCTACTATAGTTAAGTAATAAATTTCCGATTTCGCGTTTCAGCTTATGTTGCTGAAATTTCTACATCCTCTCGACCCGCAGTAACTTCCAATGGAAATAAGAGCAGAATCGGTTGTCGTAGAATGGTCTTATTGTTTGCAACAACATTGTACGACAAACTTGATTATTTCATACTAACTCCAATAAAAGTCGAGGAATATTCTGGTCCTGCAAAAGGGGTACATCAACTTCAAATTTCTAGACTTTCCTAGACCGTGACTATGGAACAATCGCAATTGCTGCAGATATTCACATGGACATTTCCTTCAAAATCTTTTTGTTAATTCGTTGCTTCCGTTCTTTTTTTCAAAATGTCGCTTATTCCAATATGTGAATGATTACTGGCCAAACAAAAACTGCATTCGTTAGTACCTAAAAGAAAATTAGATGGCGTCAGGAGTAGAAAATCTTCTAAATAGCTGCTGCCGTAGGTAAGTGGTTAAGAGGTCAACGTTGTTTCAACTTCCGAAAGTACTGTTTGAAGTTCATCATAATTATGAGACTTTTCATTGAGACACAATTTCTACCATCTTTGACCGTCTTTGCCATTCTTTTCCAGAATTCCCTCAACCATGCAGAGCGTTCTACAGTAAATGCCCATTCTATGAGGTATTTGCTAACAATATTCTGAAATTTATCGTTAAAAATGCTCTTACTAAGTTCTTGCAACTCATATTTGCTCAAAATGAACTTAACTCTTCGTTTAGATTGAATAATCCAGTATAGTTTACTTATTTGAGCTATCGTAATATTTATTCCACCATGATTGGAAAATATATGGGCATTCCAAATTATTTTATCTGTCAAAGTTGATTTTCGCCAATAATATTGCGTGCGTAACTTGGAACCGTAGCGGTGCTTTATGAAGAGGACCACCTAATCTATAATTTTTTCATTATCCGTAAAGGGATTGATCATTAAAATGAAAAGAGCGTCCAGTACTTCGCTCTTATTCAGACCTAAAACTTATTTGAAAGATGCTGTTGATGGGTAACCTTTATCCAATATTTCTCGCCATCTCGTAATCACTGAGCCTTCAATTTTTCGCTGTATTGTTTTTTCCTGTATCTTCAATTGTAGAGAAATCTTTCGACAAAAGTATTGTCTCGTAAAACTTTTCAAAAATAAGGTTATTAATATGGACTTCGCCAACTTCAATCTTCACATATTTGCTTTCCATATTATTTTTCTCTTGAAATTTGCCACTATAGATAAGTTTACGGGTTAAAGTCTAATTAATCCAATGCACCATTAAAACACTTACATTTGTGGTTTTCGAACGTTATACTGTGATTTACCGGTCGCGTTGGCATTATCGATTCCTATTGACTCAAAAGTCCAAAATTTCTTCGTATCAAAATCGTTGGTTGTAGGTTCACATTGAGTATGTAAAACATTCGCCACGTTAAATCCGAACTTGAATGCATATTTGTTAGAAAAAGAACGTCTCTGATCACTTCCTTGAATGGTCCTATTAAATACAGTTTCGATTCCCATTAAACTGTCGGTGATCTTCTGTACGTTAGCAGTTACCATTTTCCAGTACGTATCTGCGTCGATTGAAACCGATATTCCAGCCAAAACATTCGTGTTAATGAAAGATTGATCAGCCAATAAGAAATTAATGATGAAGTCATGAATAGCTGGATCATCTAATTTCGGTGGAGTCATTTCAGTTTTTCCAAAATACATAATGGGTTGTAACATCCAGTATAACTTTTACTGTTGAGTATGATTTTTACACAAGTATAGCAAATACCCGACTTTTCTGCATCTGACAGTTTAACCTATAAATTGACGGCATAAACAGAGATGGTTTAAACGCCCAAAATTAGTGTAATTTGAACGCAAAACACCAAAAATTGACAAAATTCACCTCAGGTAAATAGCAATGCAGTTAATAATGACGTAGTATGGCTAACCTGTTTTTTTTCTTTCCTCTGACGTCAAAAAGGACGCGGAGCTTTAATTGTTTTGCTTCCTGCTTTGGATCCATCCGACGACTGCAATTTCAAGCGACGCTATCTCGATAAATACATCCTGGACGGATCCTGATGGCTTCAACCTTTTTCTGCACCTCGTCTGCTTTACGTGCTGCACGACGCTAAAGACCCCTCGAAACTCCTTTTCTGTTCAAATTTACCTCGAAAAGTGGGCTTGATATCCTGGATACGTTTTCTAGTGACTTTATTGCGATACATAAATCTGGAATGCTCTAGGCTTCTGCTTTCTGGATGGGAACACCAATGAGGGTCTAATCTGCACGATGCACATGAATTTTAGCTGGCCGATGCGATGCTTTAAACTTGGTCGAAAACAACTCCCGAAGTTGAATTCAAGTGCGCAAACTTTTCACATCACTTCCCTCTTCTCTGGGATTTTCTAACGATAAATATTTGTACAAAGGAGCTCTGCACACTGGAGAACAATAAAAACCACTATTTGGCACAACTGTTTGGCTATAACTTTTAATAATATAATTCAACACGTTTCTCGAGCCACTTTTTACAACAGCTATTTTTTCTTGGTTTCGGTTGTCAACAATAATAAATGAACATCTCGTATCTTAGCAAGTATTACAATTGTTTTTCACTTAAGTTTGTTTACAATGTTTTTTAGAAACTAAACTGTTTTTAGATAAACGTCAAATCGAAGCACTTTTTAACCTTACATCTCTGCTTTTTAATCACTTTAGTTTTAATAGCACTGGTATCACGAGTTTTAATTAGCACTGCACTATGTTTTTCCTATATCGTAGACAGCCTTATCAATGCTCTTTGCATTCTATGCTTCCTTGTACCAGCTTTCCTTACCCGTCAGCTTCGTTGCCGATTGTTGGCTTTCTAACTTTAATTACTAACGCTGCATATAACTTTAGTACCGCTTCAAACCTCTCTGTAACTTATCAAATTCACAATTCTTGTCTTGACTTTACAATGTCAAATCTGTAAGTAACATAAATTAACTGCATCTTCCATAACGAGCAAAATTAATGAAAATTAAGTTAAACGCAACCCCTTCGTACTGTTTTATCTAATGCTAACCTCTGTCAATGAAATTATAGTTACTGCTAATCATCATGTGTACTTATTAGTGTATAATATTGACTTAATGTTGCAATAAACAAAATACCAATTCAATCACTGCTCCGCAATATTAATCACAGCTCCGTAGTAGAATGCAATTGACGAGTGCGCTGCTCGCGGTGTGCTTGTTTCCCTTTGAAGTGCCTTCAGGAGGCGCTGAAATTGAATCCCGTTTGCAATACTTTTTTTGAAAATTGATTTAATTTGTATTACAAAGTGTTTCCTTCTATTGTTTCAGTATTATATTAAACATTAAGATATTTTTACCCCTAGTTGCCCTCTTCTTTCAACAACATATTTACTAACACAACTTCCACTTACGAGGAAAGTTCTGAATAAAGCCGTTTACAGATTTTTGACAATTAGGATCGCACATCGATGATGCATGCAATCAGGCAAGGCCATAAAAATAGTTTTCGTCGGAAGTATTAAATCCACAATCATTTGAAAAAAATGGAAGGGGAGTGTAGTTATAAGAGTTGTGGACAAATAGCGTTTGTGGACGAAAAGCGTTTGTGGACGAAAAATTAATGGTGTTCAAGAAAGTGTAATTTTTCGTGCCTAAATGCGTCTGTAAAATCACATTTTGTAGAGAGGTCGACGAAAATATGTTTTATCTACTAGCAACATGATATTGTACATTTTCGTCATAGAAAAAAAATATGAAAAGCTACTCATAACTCCCAAGGGACTTGTCAAATTATTTCTCCCTCAAACTCATGGTAACAATGCAACTACAATTAACGTCTTAGCAACCATACAATAAGGCAATCCTTGATGTTACTCACATATTCTTATTTTAAATGTCATTATGACATTTTGAAATTTCATACTATTCTTACGAATATGCTAGTAGATAAAATATTGTATGCACCACGCGAGATATCCATGTTCTTTACCTTCGGTTGACTTACAGACCTCGGGCCAGGGACCCTCGGTCTGTAACACATGTCAACCTCAGGGAAAAAACATATTCATATCTCCCTTAATGCATACATATCTATTACTCGAGATTTGTTGTTTTTTGGCAATGTCACAGGACAAACTAACTTGATCACATTCACCAAACCAAGGCGAGGACATTTTTCAAAGTTAGTTTGTCTCCTGACATTGCCAAAACGAAAGAAACACTGTCGTAAAAATGTTTACCGACAAAATCATTTGCCCTTAACACATTATTACTGATTTATTCTAAAGTAGGTAATTTCACCGCCCTCTATATTCTACTGTCACTGGTTGTGTTCTTCCGACCCTGAGCTGGTGCAGATGACAGGACGTCAATGTTGCTCTTGACTTTGCTTCTGCAGCTACTGTCTCGATAAGCTTCTGCTGATGCTCTGTGGATACCATTTTTCAACCTCGCGACCGATGTTGTAGCTTTATATTCATATTCTACAATCTTCCCACACTCCTGGTCCAGTTGATTCACTGTAATAGCGTCAGCTACATAATCGTTAATCTTCTTCAATGACTTGTTGGCGGATCCTATACGCGAGACTATCGCTTAGTTAATATCAAAGGGATCGTAAGTTCAAAGATCTTTGGCTTGATTAATAAGTTTGGTCACTTGCGTACGACAAGCTTTTTTCCAATGCGTTATTTATCGTTTTGGGCATTAATGCACTCGTTACATGTTATTGCAACTGGAAGAAACACGTTAGCTCCAGTTCCCAGGTTTCGGTACCAAAAATATGAAATCTTCAAATCAAACGTTTTTAAGCTCGTTATTTTATTTCATTTACGTTACTGTTTTTTTTAAATATTGAAACATGTTAACTATACTATATTTAACTAATAAATAATGCTCAGCCGACTTCGCGTTTTAATGTGAAACCGTGGATCACATGTTACAATGTGTGGCATGGAAAAGATGCTCCGCTAGGGTTAGAATTTCTTATAGTCTCGGCAAAATTTTAGTAGGGCTTTGACCATTTCACCATGTTAGTCGGTATCTAAGATACCTGGTAAAATTAGAACGTAGTCCTAGAATTTATATAAAACTATTGAAGCGCTCACGATCGATCGACTAAACAGTATACTACATATCCTAATTTGGAAAACATTCCCACTTTCTCTCATAAGCTGTCGTTGAAAGACCGGAACAAGAGTTGAACAGAGCGAACATGGATATAATGGGAAACTGCCGAATTTATCGAACGTCGAAAAGGGAGGCTGTGTTGACTTGGCACAACGTACAACCAATAGATAAGTTCCTAATTTATCGTTTATCGTATAACCATTTTCAAGTCATATTATCTGCAGAGCTTTTAGTACTAAGTAGGGGTCGTTGTCTTTTTATGCTACTGGAATTCCAGTCTTAGATTTTATTTAGGTACCTTAAATTTATAAATTCACTATAACCGTTAGGATGACAACCCATTTCACGTGCTACACTTTAAACACAAGTTGGTTTTGACTGACGTTAAGAAACACAGCTGTGTTCATCTGGTATGCTTTAGTTTCACTTAGTCCGGTTTAGTTTAACGGCAGCTTTGTTGTTTTATGCTGTATTACCAACTTGGTGTTTATTCAGTGTAAAACAATTGCCAATGATTTAAATTAAAATTTACTTAGCTTGTGATTGATCATATAACCATTAAAATGGTCGGCTGATATATCAGTAATAGAAGATTATTATTTGTAAGACGTTTTGAATTAATAGCATTTCTCATGGATTCTGTCAAAAAACATTGCGTTTTCGACGCTTATCATAAGCATCGCGTTTGGCACGAGAAATTACTGATCTAAATTATGATTTATACGATTTATACTTTTGCAGTTTCTTATAGCAATTCCGTAGTAATTGCAAATAACCTTTCATTTTTAGCAGTTCTTTGTTGTACCATTGGTTACATTATCTACACTATCTCCAATAGATTTAATTTTTCTAGAAACGCCATTTGTATTTGTGAATGTAGTTAGGATGTCGATAAAGTTACTAAATTTGGTTTGAATATCTCTCTCAATACTCTCTCAAATTGTTATATAAGGAAAACGGTCTTTGGTGAGTTATTGAACGATGTTTAAATGTAGTAATTTAAACAAGTCCTACTAATTCGAAAGAACACACAGTTATTATATTTTGATATAATATTGACTTTACTTTGTAAGCCAATATTATATTAATCTCTAATAGACTGCTAAATTACTCGTATCATTTCACTTCAAAATACTACAAATACTAATATTTTATTTTATTTCTTTGACTTGGCTAGCTCATTTTATAATAAAACATCCCATATCAAGTGAGTACATGCTTTAGAAATTTCTATCAAAATTATTGTATAAAAATATGTGGTTATTGACAATTTATTTCAGAATGACTTTAAATCTTTCAACTTTCACTGTCAACTTACTAATATTGACACTTAGCTGAATTTATATTTAATTAACACAAATCAGTTCCAATATGTTGAAAAGAGTAAGTATTTTTGTAAGTAATTAATTATTCCACTGTTGATACTAGTTAATGTTTATTAATTACATATACCTGGATATCTTCCACTTTTAAAATGGATCGAATTCTCATGTAGAAAAACAGCACAAATATAACCAAGCTATTTTGTCACATGTATTTGAATCTTTAACCAAGAACCCTACTTCAATTAGAATCCACAATGTTACAATGAACCAAACACCTCCACAGTGTCATGCTACTACTCCAAAAGTCGCCCAGCTCTCCTAGAAGATAGATCGTTTATTACATACAACTGCAAATCCAAGATGTAATCTTCTTTACAGCAACCAACATGGTATCCAATCTTCCTATTTCATTCCATAAACATCGACCCGCATGATGAATTTGTGACAGCAAGCCCAATGAAAGTCCAATTCACAGATGTCTTCACCTCTACTGCGACTCACACGATCTCGAACTAGCAATTCCCGTTCCAGGTTATAATTAATCCATTAGTAAGTATATGCCAGCATACCCATTCAAATTATTTACAGGTATCTACGTATTGACAAAAATCCACACCACAGCTCCTCCAGTCAACCCAATTAGTATGGACTGATCTCACCAAATCCAATATTCGTAGTTCTTCCTTTAACCGTATGGTCCCCTTCTTCACATTAAAGCCCGTCTCAGTTTATAAAATTCTCATTTATTCCATTTCTTGTTAGTTAATTTAGTCCTTTGCACCCTTGTATATCATTCCATTAATACACTTTGATTACAAAAAGGTTTATTTAGTAATTTATTTTCAATGAAAAATAATTATGTCTAACTTTTTAAAAATCGAAATCAGTTGTTATCTAATAATAATTTTTTTGCACTACTAGTCCCAGAACGCACCGTTATTGGTCTATCTTTAGGTCGTGAAGTTGATTTTCTCCACCAAGGGAGAGAAAGTAAAATAAACAATTTTTACCGTGGTAACTGATAAATTGCTAAGTTACCAAATATGACTATTTTAATTTTGACGTTTTAAAGAGCTGTATTGTCAGGTTGACAGTTAAAATATTTTCGAAATTTGTTGGGAATTTAAGTATTAAGCCGTTTGGTAGTGCAAAAAATAGTATATACACCACGGTAGCGAATCGTCTTATAACCTTCGCGCAATACTGCGCTTCGCTACCTTGATGTATAATATACTATTTTGCACTACTAGTCTCAGAACACACCGTTATTGGCCTATCTTTAGGTCGTGAAGTTGATTTTCTCCACCAAGGGAGAGAAAGTAAAATAAACAATTTTCATCGTGGTAACTAATAAATTGCTAAGTTACCAAATATGACTATTTTAATTTTGACGTTTTAAAGAGCTATATTGTCAGGTTGACAGTTAAAATATTTTCGAAATTTGTTGGGAATTTAGGTATTAAGCAGTTTGGTAGTGCAAAAAATAGTATATACACCACGGTAGCGAATCGTCTTATAACCTTTGCGCTTTAGATACTTCGCGCTGCGCGCTCAGTGTCTAATATGCGCTCAGGTTATAATACTGCGCTTCGCTACCTTGATGTATAATATACTATTACTATAGCAATTTTCAATTTTAAACATAATGTTTTAAATTAACATCCTGGATTACTTTTTACTACATACAGCACATTTTCTTAATTAATCTGATAAATTCCAAGTAACTTATTTAAATATTAATTCAACTTATGACTTCCATATTGTTTCAGACTATCTTATAGTTTGTTCTAATTGTTTACTTTTTAATTATAAATTGCTCTTTGCTAACTTCAATAACCATTCATTTTTTAATTCAAAGGTAATAATTTCAATTTTTTAACAATAGATCGGCAGTCCTAGTCTGCAACTATCACAATATGTTACTAGGAATGCACTGGTTGTTGTTAAAAAAAATGCACTACAACTTCGTAAGGCAATACAAATGGATTGAAGGATTCGCTAAAGTGATTTTGAAAACTCCAATCTTGAATGAGAACTATTCTGAGGGATGTTTCAACCGCAATTGAACGCTTACGTTGCTTTTGGGAAAATTGTAACACATTCGTGTAATTCGTCTAACGCTGTTTGGGAATTAATCTTAAAGACTTGAAGATATGGGAACCGTGGAACATATTCTAAGTTAACACTCGCAATACTAAAGTAGGATCAGATTTCTCTCAAAATGGATTTTTCCTAAAAAAAATTGCCAAAAATTATTTTATGCGCAATCTTCAACATGTTTATTAAATCACTGGCGCAGGTTAGGTTTTGCGTTAGTTTTTTCTCAAAACTGATGGAAAACCGAACCTGATAACCTCGAATTTGACATAGACTTATAATGCCACCAACATATTATTCATACGTTTGAATATTCACAGCCGCTCTTTATGGACTGTTTTAATAAACATGTGGTATTTAGGAATGCTGTTACAGTAATTTTTCACACCTATTACAAAGGGTATGTCATTTGTGTTATTTCTTCAAACAAAAACTTCGAAGAAATTAATTGGGCGATGAGTAACCCGGTTGTGGTATTTTATGTAGCACTTTTTTTCAGTAATGCTCGTAGACATAGTGCAGCTAGTTACAAGATTTCTAATTAACTTAATCAAAGATATTACATTTTCTAGACGATCTCGGTTTTACATCTACAATTTCAAAGGTAAACCACGAGTGTAGGTATAATATTCTGCGACGTCCTCAGGGTTTAACTCAAAAGAGTAACCAAGGGGTGTTTGTTCTTGATTGTCTTCTTCTGTTTTTATCAACGAAAATAATTGACATTTTTTATTTACTGAGCAGATAACATTGGTTTCATATCAGAAAGGAAATTCCCAATAAATGTGTAGTAATGCTGTCTACCGTGTAGCATGAACATAAAATAAACAGAAGAAGAAAATTTTAAAACTAACCTCCAATCAAGTGTGTTTGTTTGTCCATGCATTTTTTCAAAATTTTTAACTTTGACTTACGTAAAGCAACATTATATTTCATCCACTTAATGTATTATATCTCCATTCAGATGATTTCGAATATTCTATAGTTAAAAAATGTGATTGAACATTGTAAACAGGTTATTCATAAAAAAAAATTGCTAAGTTTTGAATCCTGTCTAGGATTTAATCTGGCAATACTGGTCCTCGCTTTCACTAACGTAATGCTATTATTAGAAGTTTTATTTCCACTACCTGTAATGATAATAATGATAATAATAAAATAATATGTTCTGATTAATCTACTTCAAAAGAAACCAATTCTAAAGGAATACCAACATATTTGATATGAATCAGCTTTGGGACAACTTAGTATTACGAATTTTAATTGTCAATGTGTTAATATTCATTAGTTTTTTACATTTGCGTTTGGCCACCTCAGACAATTTTTCCTTATTTGCGTTGTTCTCCTTTCCTGTATGCTAACAAATAGACGTAATTTTTTAAGAAATCAGATTTGGATCTTTCTATAACGTTTCTCTAAGTTTATAGAAGGGTCTTTGTTGGTCTTGCACTAGTAAATAAACTTCGGCGAGGTACGTCACTGATGGTAATTTCACTGGACGTAGTGAAATCTTGAATAGACGTGGCTGATGTATCAGGTGAGTTCGGGTTGGTATGTTTTCCTGATTTAGATCTGTTGGACAGCGTTGTAGATGGTTTAGCTTTTTGTTTTATTTCGGTCGCGGTATCATTATTAACATTTTTATAACCATTCCGTACTGGAACCGCCGTTTCTGTACTCAATAATTGAAATTTCACCTTTTACTTTTCTTTGGTATTTCAGATTTCAATATGCTTATTTCGTAGTACAATCTTCTCTTATCACTGTTGAATGATAAGATCCATTTATTTTATTAGGTAGCTGAACGAGCGGCAACTCTTTTTCTACGATCGTGCAAAATTACAACTCTCCAGTTTGTAGTGTCAAAAGTTCCTCTTAATTTTAACAAGCGAATTACGTCTTTTTTGCACGGTGTTTCAATACTATATTAAAGCACGCTTTGTCGTAAATTTGAATGCCAACATAACCTAGAATATATATCACAATGTGTCAGAAAAGTATTACTGAAGTTTTTATATTTCTGTTACGATAGTAGAAAAAATAGTGTATGATACACGTGTATAAGTTCCATTAAATCCCTAGCCACATTATAAGCACTCCACTTCGCGTCGAGCTCTTAAACTTGACGCATGTGCTTGAAAGGCTTACTTATACAATAGTATAATAGTACACTATTATTTGCACTGTTTTCAGTTCGTAAAGAGTGTCAATATGTGCAACGTCACTGATATCCAATAGATTACTATTTGTTCGTTAACAAATTAGCACCATGGAACTTCTTCAATAAAATAGAATTCCACATATATAATTCAATATATCATATTCAGGTTCGATTAGAACATTTTTTATTGTCTATTCTGCAGCACGCGTTGCACGCACCGTCGGGACCGCCGGCATCTTGAAAATTCAGCTGTAGCTTTGTAGAAAGCTTTAATAATTACGATTTCAATAATGTATTACAACAACCAACCGCCTAATGCACTTTATCTTACAGCAACGTTAATATTAACCTGAATTTTCAGTAGGAATAATTTTCCAGTATGCACTTATACTGCAAGTAAAATATTTAAGAATGTGAATAGCTGCTTTAACTATTTTTCAACAACACTTACAATAAATATAGAGTATTTTGAAATGTCGCAGTATAATGTCTCGAGAAAAATGATAATTTTGAGTAATCATGAAAATTATTTTGCAAAACCGCGTGGAAAATTGTTAGTTGTAAAAACAAGCAAAAAATAATGATAGGTTCTTCCGGGTTATGCCGTGGTCGTCGATTTGAACTTGACGTTTCGCTGCTCATGCTGTCAGCTTCTTCAGAAGTTTTCTAAAGACTGATGTTGGTGCCTTTTGCTCCTGGTTATATACCGAGGAGCCGTTACGGTTGGCTGCTCATGTAGATCTTGTATGTTATTCGGATTTGTCGTTTCTCCGCTTGGTTGCTCACATGAAACTTGTTGGTTTTGCAGAGCTACCTTCCATGTGTTACTAAGGCGATAGCCGTCTTCTCGATTGAAATTGTTTGGATTTTTAATAATTTCTAGGGATTCCCGAATAACGCGAGGGAAGTATTTTTTAGTTCTGGTTAGTATGTTTACGGAGTCGTATATTATTCTGTGGTCCCCTGGTTCTAATAAGTGTTCTGCGATGGCTGATTTTTGTATGTTTCCAAGTCGTGTGGGGCTCTGGTGTTCTTTTATACGACATTGGATGCTTCTTCCCGTTTGTCCGATGTAAGATTTTCCACAGGTACATTGGAGTTGGTAAAAGCCTTTTGTCTGTAGTCTGGGCAAAGAATCTTTGTTGGAGGGGATCAATTGTTCGACCTTTCTTATTTTACCATAGCGGACTCCAATGTTCTTCTTATCTAATACCTTTCTTATTCTGTCGGTTACTCCGGCGATGAAAGGAAGGCAGGCGTAATATTGGCACGCTTTCTTGATGTCTCGTCGACTGTAGCCATTCCTGAGTAAGGCTTCTTGCACATGCAAAAAAAAAGTTTCTCAACTATCTCCGTGGTTTCTCTCTGGTGTTTCAATTCTGTAGCATAGCGAAATACCCATGGAAAATCATAAGTTTCTCATGATCTTGGCATTATATTTAAATAGTACATTATTATAATTGCTTTTATTTCTACACACAATACCTTGACTACTTTTCTATATAACAACTTTTACAAAATCAAGAAATTACTAAATTAAATTTCTTTTGCTAATATAAGGGGTTGAAAGTATTGCTAGGTAGTTTTAATATCGCTGTAGGTTTATTAGCTAAATTATTTGTTAGCTTTTAGTTACCTATCCCCTATATTGTTACGAGTTGCATGAAAACCATTTTTTGTTCATTTTTTATAATCGATTGCTCTCTGAAAAGTTGTCAAAGGGAACCCATTATCAGATATAAATAGTCATAATACACAATGCAATGCAGCTTCATGCATACATCTACATACATACATGTTGAGCTGTTTATCAACATAGCTTGAGCTGTTTATTTGCTTGCGTTTACCAACAAGCTTCATTTCATGACTTGTCTGGAGTACGTTGTGAGTTTCGTTCATTATAATTAATTAACGCAAAGTTTGGAACCCGTTAGTAATTACTCCGCCGTATTACACCACAAGCATTCCTGCTAGGAATTCACATTAGGAAACCTCGATTGTAGTTATGAATTATGCTTGTGAGAAGTTCTTTCTCCACCAAATATGTGTAAACTGCTTCGTCGTCAAATCTGTGTTATCGAAGGAAATCGGGGCAGATTACGTCAGTCTTAGGCGATGAGCTGATTACAGCGAAGACGCTCGGATTAATCCCTGATTAAAGCATGCTGAAAAGACATTAAGTGGCTCGAACTGCTTTTATTGATAAGTTGCGATTGTAACGCAGTTACCGATTCACCAACATTGTTATAGTACTTATAATTGGATTTCAAGGTACTGGTATTCTGTGCTTAAAATTATTAACTCCAGATTTGAGAAGCCCTTATAGTTCACTTTCTCCACCACAGATTCAAGTTATTGATGTTGACTTGAGATCTTAATTTTGTAGTTGTAATGCTTATTTTATGCATTCCAAAAGAACACATATTTAACTGTTTTAGTAGTTATTTGATGAAATATAGGGTATTTATAGCTTCTCTTAAAACTTCCCATATAATCAGTTTTAATAGCTTTTAGTTATTCGTTCAAAATAGACAGGATGGTGTTGCCATAGTTATTTTCTTCATATACAGTGTGGTCTATTAAGTGTTCAACAAATGGGACATTTTTTTATTAGTTGTACAACCGAAATTTAAATACCGGAAAAAGTTAGTACATGTTCGATAATGCCCTTAGAATGGCTTCCAGTCAAACAGCATACAGGGCCGGATAAAAAATATGAAAGTGGTGAACGAATAAGCTACCCTTATTTCAAACAAAATTTTATTGAGAAAAGTTGTTTAGAATCAATAGCTATGCTCGAATACAAAGTCACGGATTTCTATTCGAATTTTATTAATTTTTGAAAAATTCTGTATTACCCCCGTATGATACACAGTTTTATTATTCTGATTTTATATGTATTTAAAGTAGCCGGCAACCACATCACCTTTAAATAACTTTTATCAACTTGAAGCGCATTTGTAAAATTTACTTGTATTTATATTTTTTAGGTAACCGTCCACTTAATGTTCGTTGCAACGATATTTAACAGAACTTTAGAATTTCGCAAATATTCTTTTTAACAAGGCAAATGCTTTACTCATAATAATTTACATATGAAAAAACTCACAATTAAAACCTACAATTTTATTTCAAATTCATATGCAAATGTTTCATGTAGAACAGATATTAATAAAACATACCAAAACTATCGTGGATAGCTATAGAATAAACAAATTGAATAAGCGCTAAAAGAATCTGTAGTTTGACAGTTTGGCTTTTTAAAACTTATCTGTTAAGAATTCTTGTTTATTAAATGTCTCTATTCAAGTAAAATTTTGAACCATTTTAAACGGACAGGATCGTTAGAATACAGTTATAATAAAGAACGTACAAAAACTGTATGCACAGAAGAAAACCAGCTAAACGTACTTCAGGCAGTACAGAAAACCCTAAACGTCCACACAACAAATTTACGCATACACCGGTGTAAAAAAACCTCTGTGAAGCGCATTCTTAAGAAAAATAAATACCATGTGTACAGCTGTACACGCCAAAATTCATTTGTACCTTTCAAGAAAGAGACTATGATTTAAGGTACGATTTTTCCATGTGGGTCCAGGGTAAAATAGAAGAACAACGAGATTTTCATCGACATATCATGTTTGGAGATCGTTCTACTTTTACAACAAATGGTGTTGTATCATTCCAAAATTGTAGATGGTAGTCAGATGAAAACCCAAATTTCATTATTGATAAAAAAGATCAATACTATCAAAAGCCAAACGTTTGGTGTGGTATATTAAATGATAAATTAATAAGTCCGTTCTTTTTCCCGGAAAATTTGAAGGGTAATAGTTACTTGAACTTTTTGGAAAATGAATTGGGACAGTTTTTGGATAACATGATATTACAAGAACGGCAAAATTTATGGTTTGTGCATGATGGATGCCCTGCTCATTCCACCAGAGATGTTTCCCAATGGCTGGATACGCAATTTGGTAATAAATGGTTAGGACGAAATACCGATGCAGGATGGCCTCCTCTTTCTCCATACCTTACACAGCTGGATTTTCTCTTATAGGGATATTTGCAACAAAAAGTGTACAAAGAGCGACCTTTTAATAATGTTGAAGAGCTTGAAACTTCCATAAGATTACATTGCAGAAAGCATTTGCCTTGTTAAAAGAATATTGGCGAAATTCTAAAGTTCTGTTAAATATCGTTCCAGCAAACATGAAGTGAACGGTTACCTAAAAAATATAAATCCAAGTAAATTTTACAAATACGCTTCAAGTTGATAACAGTTATTTAAAAGTGGTGTGGTTGTGGCTACTTTAAATACATATAAAATCAGAACAATAATAATATGTATCATACGAGGCTAATACAAAATTTTCCAAAAAAGAATAAAAATTCGAATAGGAGGCCCTGACTTTATATTTGAGCATAACTTTAGATTCTAAACAACATTTCTCAATAAAATTTTGCCATATTTTTTGAAATAAGGTAACTTTATTCTTGAACGAATTTCATATTTTTGTCCTGCCCTGTATGCTGTTTGACTTGGAGCCATTCGAAATGCATCTGATATGGTTATCGAACATGCACTAACTTGTGGCGGTGTTTAAATTTCGGTTGTACAACTAATACAAAAATATTCCATTTGTTGCACACTTAATGAACCACACTGTATAGTAACAAAATAACTAGAAGAAAAATAAATAATCAGTTACACTTAAGCATTTGCTTATTTATGGAGAAAATTGCAATTCTTGGTGTTTAACATCTCAGTATACAGGGTGACCTATAAACTTCTAGGGGTGTTGAGGACGTTGAAATATATAAAACTAGCAAGATGCCCGTTCTTCGTACGGACTACTCATGTTTTTCCTTCTAAATCTTAAACAAATTCTAGAATGCTCCCCTCCTCCCTCACTCAATACGATAAACTAACAAACACTGCAAAACAATATTGTAGGTAAAAAGGAAACAATATTCTTCCGAAAAAAGTTCTCCATAAGCTTGTTATGCTTCACGTATACCCTATAAATGTGTATGTAATTGTCGTTCTCCATGTATAGATTGATAAAACTATTGGGTTAGTATAAGAATAATAATAAATGTACTTATTAAATGTTGTATTCATAAATTGTAGCAACATACCAATTTCCACCACTTGGAGGTGGAATTTCGGAAATCCTATTTTATTCTAAATTAAACACACAGAAAAGATCAATAGCTTTAACCTCTTTTTTAACTTCTTTTTACTTTTACCCCATCTTGACTCCTTTCACAATGAAATTTAGAATAAAAACTTTAAACCACTTTTTAAAGATTTAAAGAAAACACACATATGCCCAAAAACCATGGTCTTCAGGAACCACAGAAAATACGAAAAGTTCTATAATTCACCCCTGAATCAAAATTCCCACCTTTAGGAGTTGATCTGTGCACAATCCTGAATTACGTTTTTAGAACTTGTATAAGTAACATGTCTAAGTAAAACCAATCGATACATTATAGGACCTTAAAAGATATTGAGAAATTCGTGAAAAGACATTTTACCTCTTTTCTTCTCTTTAGGGGTGGAATTTCGAAAACGCCTTTTCTAGCACTTCGCTACTTAGCTAAAGAACTCTTCTTGCCAAATGTTAAGTTCCTGGTACCAAGGATTACTACAGATCCGCATTGTTGAGTTGGTGCTTTATCTTTTATACAAATAGATTATAGCGGAATACCCGTTTCATCCCCTTGTGGGTAAAATTTCTAAAAACCCTTTCCTACTTCATTTTAGTCTAAAATGCACCAATAAGAAAAAAAACAATTTAAACACCTACTCCTTTTCAGTTTTGCCTCTTTTCTACCCCTTTAGGGGTAATATATAAAAAAACCTTAAACAGCTTTCAAATGATTTTAAAAATACATCTATATGCAAAAAAAGAATGTTCTAAGGACATACGAATGGTCATTTAATTCACGCCGAATCCAGATTTGCACCTTTAGCGATTGATTAGGGCAAAATCCTGAAATACGTTTCTAGTTATTTGCATTCACAATCTTTGGAAGTAAACACCAAGTCGCTATCTCATTGGGTCTTAGAGATATTGAGGAACTCGTGAAAACATATTTACCCCTTTTCACCCATTTCAAAACATTCCTTTTAACCCATTTCATTGTGAAATGGAACTCGCAGTGAAAAAAAATAATAATTTTAACACCCCTACCCCTTTTCAGTTTTCCCCCTTTTACCCTTTTAGGGTTAAAATTTTCAAGTTTCCTTACACCCCTTTCTAAATATTTTAAAAATACATCAATATGCCAAAAAATAATGTTCTAACTCAATAAACATAGAAGATACGTAGGATTTCTTAGTTGATCCCCAATCCAGATTTGCACCTTTAGGGGTTGATTAGGGCAAAATCCGAAAAACCTTTCTAGGTATTTGCATTGATAATCTTTGCAAGCAAATACCAAATCGATATCTTATCGGGTGTAAGAGATATTGAGGAACTCGTGAAAACACATCTTACTCCTTTTTACCCCCGTAGGGGTTGATTTTCAAAAAATCCCTTTTAACCCAGTTTATTTTGAAATGAAACTCACAGCGAAAAAATTAATAATTTTAACTCCCCTACCCATTTTCAGTTTTTCCTTATTTTACCCCTTTAGGGTTAAAATTTTCATATTCTCTTACACCCCTTTCTAAATATTTTAAAAATACATCTATATGCCAAAAAAAGAATGTTATAAGTCAATAAACATAGGAGATACGTAGGATTTCTTAGTTGATCCTCAATCCAGATTTGCACCTTTAGGGTTGATTAGGGCAAAATCTTAAAATAATTTTCTAGGCATTGGCATTGATAATCTTTGCAAGCAAGCACCAAATCGATATCTTATCGGGTGTAAGAGATATTGAGGAACCCGTGAAAACACTTTTTACCCCTTTTCACCTCCGTAGGGGTTGAATTTCAAAATATCTCTTTTAACCCATTTTATGGTGAAATGAAACTCCCAGCGAACAAAATTAATAATTTTAATCCCCCTACCCCTATTCAGTTTTCCTCCTTTTACCCCTTTAAGGTTAAAATTTTCAAATTCCCTTACATTCCTTTCTAAATATTTTAAAAATACATCTATATGCCAAAAAAACAATGTTTTAATTCAATAAACATAGGAGATACGTAGGATTCTTTAATTAACCCCCAATCCAGATTTGCACCTTGAGGGGTTGATTAGGGCAAAATCATAAAATACGTTTCTAGGCATTGGCATTGATAATCTTTGCAAGCAAACACCAAATCGATATCTTATCGGGTGTAAGAGATATTGTGGAATTCGTGAAAACACATTTTACCAATTTTTAACCCCATTACGGGTCGAATTTCAAAAAATGCCTTCTTAGCACTACCTTACGTAACAAATTGAACCTTGCACCCAAATTTCAAGTTTTTAGTACCAGTGGTTTCGGCTCTGCGTTGATTAGTCAGGGTTGTGACTTTCCTTTATATATGTATAGATTGGCATATAAACGTCTTCTTTTAAATCCCTCCTCGCCGAATTACGTCCTCCTAGGAGTGGATATATTAGAACATTTTATTGGACAAGGATTTCGTTACAGAAAAATATGTAATAGGAAGGCTTATTTATTCATACTTTTCTCGTCAAACTCATATTTTTTGTGTAAGAAAATAAGATACTCTATGATGACAAACAGACAGACGAAATTGAGAAAACCGGTTTTCGTTATCTAGGGACCCTGAAACGTGAAGATCTGGAGAAAATCCGAAGGTGATTTTTTCGCGATGACATTATTTCCTTCGTCTTTTAGAAGAGGGAAGTAAAAATGAGAGCAGCTTTAAGACTCAGAAACAGTATTCCACGTCCAGTAATAGAACTTCTTAAACAATACTGTAAAAGTTACAATGGAGGAACATGGCAGAAAAAATGGTGATATGGCAGACTGTCAATAACGATTTTAATGAACGAGGCCAAATAGATTTAGTAGATTTCCAATCAATTCTAGATAACCGATATAAATAACTTTTAAATGATCAATATCACCCGCTTTTACGACCAAAGGACACTAAATGGGCAGACGTTGCTTCTAACTTACTAATTATTTTTCTAATAATGGGGCTCTTGAAATACTCCAAAGCGACAATGATCGTGAATTTGTAAATAGAGTGATAGATTAATTGAAAAGTGTGTGGCTTGAATCTACGAGTATGATTTTACATGTCCGTCTAAAATCTCCTCACAGCCAAATTACCAAGACATTGAAAATATGACAAGAGCTTGGATGGCAGATTACAATAGTAAAAGATGGTCTGTAGGACTACAATTTGTGCAATGGCGAAAACATATTTTATTTCATGTAGCAATAGGAAGTTCTCCATACAAAGCGCCTTTAGAATGCGAATCTAAAACTGGACTTACATCAAGCAATATATCTTCAACTTCAACGTTGACATTGACTACAGAAAAAGTTCTGATGGAGAAAATATAGTTTCTAATATTTTTTAAAAAGATAACGAACATGCTCCAAAATGCCTTTCTGTAAAAATAGTAGAAGTCACAAAAAGGAACATCTTCAAAGAATAATGTGAAAGTAAAACAAATAGAAGAAGCTGCCAAGAAAATGTTAAGTTGTTCAGAGACAATTATGCCCGCTTTTAACATAGGCAATTGTGTATTATTAAGTCTTCCAAAGGTTGATAAAGAACCAGGTGATGTCAGAAACATTGTTTGTATGATAATAGACCAGAAATATGGCGTAAACCAAGTTGTGTGCAAACATCCTATAACATAAAATCGTTGCTCTCTTTGTATGTTTGCGTGTATGTTTGTTCGCTATCTTCTCCGAAGATACTGGCCCGATAAAGTTGTATGATGGCTTAAAATTTTGCTAATTTGTCGACTTAGATCGTAGGCCGGTTTTTATTTTCAAAAAAGTGCGAAAAAGTTTTAATTGAATTAAATCGTGTACGTGGGTGTGGGCTGTGCTGCGGCAGCTGTTGCCTCGGGTGATTCACTATGTTCATATGCTATTACAGCAGCTGCTTATTCAACCAAGCATAATTGGTCCAGTGGTAGAATGCCTACCACGCGAGCGGCCCGGGTTCGATTCCCGGCCGAAGCATACTTTTTTTAAATTTATATTGATGATATATTAATTTAGCGGACCGAAGCGTAGTTCGGGTGACTCACTAGTGGTATAATAAAAGGATGATATGGTGCTGAAAGTATTACGGTTGCAGCATTTCTTTTATAAAAGATTCCTTTACAAAAATTTATTAATATAAAAGCAGCTGTTCATAAGTACCTGGAGTGTGTAAGTGCATCTGTACAAGCACAAGCGCTTTGCAACAGCCGTTATCAAAACAGTTTGCGGTATTTTAATACATATACTATTCCATAGTTTTGTATAAGAAAATGTTCTTTTCAGTTCAGAACAGTGTCAGTTTTATATTATGTTTTACTTTATCTGTTCACAAAACATTTCCTAACTAATTTGTTCTTTAGTTTCTTTTTATTTCGCAGGCCAATAATACTAAAACTACTAATCCCACTTGAAACAGCAGATTAATAAAGTACGTATAAAGTGAAATCACAGCTTAAGGTTGTTTTGAATGTTTTACTGAATTCTTTAATAGCAAATTAAGTTTTGCAACTAAACATAAAACGCCTAGGATAATCAGCCACCTAGTGTAATTTGGCATGGTTTCATCGAGTGGCAGTATCAAATTAGCGTTCCATATAACGTCTATAATTTCTGGCCATTAAATGTTTATCCTTTTCAGAAATTGGCAGCGTTTCACATACTATTCAAACATTCCATAAAATGACTAATTATACTAGAAGGCTGGGACATACATAACATGTACAGCGGGTGCCTTTGCTGAACTGATGAGAGTTTATTCTATTACTAAAGCGTCACTTTCCACTTATCTCTTACTTGCGTAAATAACTCTTAAGAGATCTCTTATATATTTTTTTGTATAAAAAAAAATATTTTACATGCCACAATTTCACTCTGTCATATTCTCGTTTTTATGATAATTGAACAACGTATAATCGTACCAACTGTTAAATGTTAACGTATTTAGGTGGTAAATTGATTGCAAGTGAAATAAGAACAAAATCAATGCTTAGAGTTCGATTAATTTTCAAGTACACGCAACTGTATTATCTAAAATGCAAAATTGAAAAATCATCATCACTATCATCGTCTGCATGAATCAGGTCTCAACGCAAATTTTCGCCAACGATTAATTTTCACAGGAATCTAAATCAGACGGGGCCAAAAAGTTCTTGATTAATGAAATAAACCCGCAACCGAGTTTCGCTAAATTTCCCAGGTAAAATTAATCAAGACGTGCTGTAGCCATTAAAACTTTGTTCTATGATAAAGCGAATTGGTTTCCAATTTTAAAGGAGCGCAATAAAGTTCCAGTATTTTAACGAAAAAGTTTAAAAAAAATTAAGTTGCAAGACAAAGTCTGCGTTGTTTTATAAACCAATAAATTTCTAAGGTCGTCAAAATGGACTTTTTTTAACTGAGGTGGTGCAAATGAAATAATTTCAGTATATAATTATTTGCAGTTGCGTATGCCATGTGAGAATATATTTATATCTAGTTGATGTGCATAACAAAAGTATTGAGCAAAGTATATTAAAAAGAAGTATTAACTGTTAACCAATATATGAGTCTGGGTAAACGTAGATATGTATATCACATCTTTTCCTTTTCTTCGTCTTTTTCTCGCCTCTTTTCTTCATTTAGAGCGGATCTTATCCAGTAAAACCCTATTGACCCCTCCAGATTATGTTTCCATCTTTTTTCTGCTATATCTCTCATTCTTTGTTCTAGCCGCAGTCTCTATTCCTGTATAGTAGTATTTGACCTTCAATTCGTTTTTTTTTTGTCCACGTTCAATAGCATATTTTACTTTCATTTTCTCTTTTATCTAGTGGTTTGTCTTCCAATCAGTTGAAAGCATATTGAACATACACTTTCTGTGGACCTTGCACCATTGTCAAATTTTTTATGGTTCATGTTTGGCAACCATAGGTCACAATCGGCAATACACATTGGTCATACACGGAACTCTATTACCTACTTTCTTAGTTCTTAGTATTATTCTTATCCACTTAACCACTAAATTTTAATTGTCTGTATTTACCTTAATAACTGAAGGTTCTTACGACCAAAAAGCGATTTTCTTATTTCCACGTTGGTTCACACCATCCTTGTGTTTCTAGCCGTTTACATTTCGAGGTCGTTGTGCTCATATTTGGTCGCAAGGCTCAGTTTTCCTTAAGCAAATTACCGATCCATCTTCAGTCTTACTAACTGCGTCACGATGTATTTGTTTCTCATGTTTGCAGGTGTGCCGGCATACGTTTGCTTGTTTTGGCACGCGTCTCACACGAACGCACGCAGAATCTCATTGTGCCTATTTGTCCATTACCTAGGGGTTTGTTTTATAGTGTGTCGGTGTGGTATGCTTTGTGTCCACTAGCGAAATTCACGGATATTTAAATTGGGTAATTTAACGCATATTTGTCTCCTCATCGTACGAATTTGTTCTTCTACGTAGCGTATCGAGCTGTGTTTAGCCAGCTTCTGCTTTATCTAAGTTATGTGTTCGTTGATTCTTTCGTTTATATACCCCCTTTCCCACCGGAGTTCCTAAACTTGCTGCTAGTTTTTGTTAACTTCCGAAACCATCGCTGATGCCCCGTTGTAAACTTGGGAGCTTCTGTAGCTAAAAGTTGTTACTACCTGTTTCCTGATACAGTTCTGTGCCTTTCTTCTACTGGGATAATCTCCGCACTTTGTCCAAGGTAAACACTAACCTGTGTGTAGTGTGCAATCCGAAGCTTAAACTCACCAGATAATCTCGGACCCTTCTCGAATCGTTGCTTCATTTTTGCATTTGTAACTATTGAACTACGTTTCTGCCTATGGTGGTAGTATATTATTAGCCCCATTGCGCTTGGCTTTATGGTGTCACCGTGTTCTTGTAAATATTTACTAATCGACCTGCCAGCTAATTACTAAAACACCTGTTTGTAGCATTAAGTGTTTAACTACGAACCCAAACACATATGCATCCGTACTGCGCATATTATTATACCTACTGAAGTGTTCATTATCCGAAAGTATTAACATTCCCTTCTGTTGTCAAAAATATATAGTCTCTACTTATAATACGTTCTATGTATGCCAAGAAAGGCTATACTGTTTTTTAAACACTTGTTTCGTTTAATGAGATAACGCGTTTAAAGTGAAATAAGTGTGTAACAGATAATTTCGCACCTGAACTTCTTAACACTAAATCTAAACGAATTCAAACTGTTATTGCTGCTAAAGCGGACGTAACACAGTTTTAAACTATATAAAATTTCAATACGAATTCATATAAGTTATATAAATATTTACGTTATTAAAACATACTACTAGTTTCTGATACTCGACTGGTCTTACATGTAATGGTTCATATTTTACAACGATATAGTAAATAAACTGCTGTAGTCTTAAAGAGTTGCTTTCCTACTTATTAAATTCGTACAACGGTACGGTATTTGCGCTCGTATATATTTGTGCTGCGCTAATATAATTATTTGTGTAATTTCTGTGCCCGCTTACTTTTTAGGAAAATTCTTGTAGATCAAGCAATTTTCTGCAATTACACGCTGTTGCTTTAAAGTTCCTATAATTATCTTGTGGCATTTTAAGCACTATTGCTTTGAAACTCTTTTAATTAATATGGCAATTGAACTGCTTATAACTTTCGTCTGTACCGTTGTAATTCATGTAATTCTATTTCTAGTATATTTGGTTTTATGTATGGCAAATAAAAGTAATTTATGTAATAAATCTCTCTAAGTATGTTTTAAGTCGTAGCGAAATCGGTTACGCGAATTTTAATGAGTTTAATAGTTAAGGTAATGGACATATCGGTTGTATTTAAAGAGTCTTTGGCGCCCCCTGGTAATTTTAACACAATTTTATAATTTAGAAAAGAACCCTAGGTCACTCACTACAGCTGGTGGGTCCTCTGATGTGTTCATGTGTCTGAATATTTCTTTAGTATGAATTGAAGATGGTTCTCAGTGTTTGAGTCTGAATCATTTAAGGCAATCGTCGTCTTCTTAGTGGCAAGCTACGTAAATATAGCAACAAGCTTTCCAAAATGTATCCTTTCGCTAGTCTGTCACGACTGTCGCTTTTATTCGTATTGTTTTCGCTTCTGTAATATAATTTTTTTCTGAAACTTTAGTAAGTAGCAGTATTCTTTGCATTTAGTAATTAGTCGATATGAAACCTAAAATGATTTAATTTCATTTCCCATACTACCTAATGTTAGAGTGAGCAGTTTTGGGGATATAACATTCCCTTACCTAACATCGCTGTTGATTGGTATTGGGTTTGTATTTTATTCTAACTACATTATCATTGCACTATATCTTGAATCGAGTGTACAGTCAATTAATGCTTATATTTGAAACATTCGTGTTATACACTTGGCAGCGTTGAAATGTGGTGTTGGTGGCACTGTCAGACTATGTCAAATTCTAAGTTAGTGATGCACAACTTAACCTGTTAATCTCGAATTTGACGCAGCCTGACAGTGCTACCAACAGTACAGTAGTGAGTGACTTATAGTTTTTATCTCACTAGTAGGTTATGATTTTTATCTCACTAGTGGGTTCTGAGCCACTTTAGAGGTATACAATCAATCTAGTTGTAGCCGTATAACTAAGAGTTGTTGGATAAATATGTTTACATGAACGGCTTCAACAAAGTACAATAACTTTAAATATTATTAAACCTAACCACACGTAAGAACTAGTTACTGAACTGAACTGTTACTGTTACAACATCCAACAATTCTATTAAAATTAAAAAAAAAATTAATTGTAGTCCACTTTGTTAGCATTTACACTTGTATATTATTCGATCGCTGCTTTAAAGAAATACATTATCTATTAGTTTAGTGCGGCAACTTCCCACTTTGTATGTAAATACTTAAAAAAAAATAATTTAAGAATGTTATAAGAAGCATGTTATGTTTTATCGGACTTTTTCCACTGTCTAGGTTGTATATCACACGACGTTTCGGGAGTTTTTGATCTACCCCCATCTTCAGGTGTTCCTAGTTAGTCCTGATAAGGACTGCTATTGTACTTCTTTATACGTACACTCGTGCCTACCCCGGGATTTGAACCCAGGACCGCTGATCGCTGTGATTACTAGCTTGCCATCTTTACCACCAGGCCACCGGATCGGTACATGTACAAAAAATGGGAAATTAATCTATTTTAATCTATTTGAAGAGTAAATTAATGTAAGCAGTGTATTATCAGGGGTAATATAATAAGTAGTATGTCTATTATCGATGATTGTTTGATTAATATTGTGAATTATAAACCCAAAGCTGAAAACACAACGAGTCCGTAGGACGAGTAGTATTTTCATGCATTGGAATTATAACGAAATGATATTCTTAAAAGATTATAGATTATTAGGCATACTACGAATTATATTTAGAAAGAGAATATAATGATTTAAAATACCGATAGGGCCACAATTATATATAACAGCAATAAGATAACATGAACAAGAAGATAACACGTATTGCTTGAGTAAGAAAGAGATACACATAGTAGCAAATATTCAAGAAGGCTTGACTCTTAATTTAATTATGACATTTGTCAACTATACATGCTTACTAATATATTTTTTTTGTATGGCCATCTCTTTCTTACTCAAGCTTTCTATTTGCTTGTTCATGTTATCTCATTGCTGTTATATATAATTATGGCCCCATCCGTATATAGAATAGGGAGTGTAACACTATTTCATTACCTGAGTATCAATACTAATGATCAATGTTTTTCCTAAATACACTTTGTAGCTTTTTATGATTAAAACGGCTCAGCTGACATTTCTAAATTAGTTCATTTGACACGTGAAACAAAACGAAGTTAGCTCGTACCAAATCGAAAATCGCAAGTCGCTATATTGTCAGTATGGCTAATGTCTTAAATATAAGAGATGATGATTGGCTAAAATTTTAGGAATTATATTTTCTGCACTAGCTATATTAAGTATCAAAAATGGTAAGGACGGTTTATCGGCTGAAGACAATGTTTTGCTCAATCTCCAATACCGTCTTGTTTAACTTATCCACGTGTTGTTTTAATGTCACCTATCAATTTAATCTATAAATTTTGTCTTAAATACATATTGTTGCATATTTGTATAGCTTATAAGACTGCGTTAAGGTCAGATGTGCTAATAATACAGTTAATTGTAGTTCACATGTAGCATTACAAAGTGCAGTGTAGACAGTGGGCATATAGTTTATTTTGAATCTCCCTGTGTCAAACTGATTGACATATATGAACGGTAAGTAATTACTGCTTAGTTTTGGCAAATGCAACTTATTGTCATAGAAACTCGTGCGGAAAATGAACTAAAAAGCTCAATCACGCAAAAACGGATTGAAAATACTACATTTAGCGACGAAAAACAAGCAATTTACAGGCAACAACAATCGCTGTTCATTAATCGTTTATTTTATAAACTACCTAAACGTTATTTCTATTGTTCGCTTAATTTTATGGTATTTTACGCACGAAATTATACCAGGTTAGCTACTTTTATGTGGTTTTTATTTGCACGGAAATTGTTTTTGTGCGGATAGTGCGCCGTTAAAATTTCGCTAACGCAGTCTTTTATGGACTGTTTTTCATTCGAATTTTCAAGCCATTTTATTATATTGGTAACGTTAAACGCCACTTTAAGGCAGACAATAAATCTGTCGTTATTAAAGGGCGCCATTACTCACAATTTTCTTGAAACGCTCGTTTGGAAATGAACCAGATTCGCTTGTGCTGAAATACACACCAAGAGCTTTATCGAGTTATTTGGAAGTCGTTCATTGTTCCCCCACGAATAAAATCCCCTAATAATTGCGACACAGATTTTCAGACACGGTTTCCCGTTAAGTTCTAATTGTTCGCACCGATCGAGAAAGTGGTTGTTATTAATCCCAAAAAGCGATTTCTACTTGGTAAGTCTTTTGAAGCTGCAGCTGAAATTTAGCATTGCCTGAAACGCGCGTATTTGCATATAAAGCAAACACAAACAATACGTTTCTGCGTCGAAAAGCATTAACTGAATAAACCGCTAATGAGAAATTTCACAAAGAGTTGATTTGAAGTAAAATACAATAGTCAGGGTAATTGGTTGAATGTTCATTAACAACGGTTTAAAATTCAGGAAAACGGTAGCACGGAAATTACATTCACCAAAATGCGGGGTTTGTTATTTTGCATTTGTTTAATACTGACAATGTAATCAAGTGGTTTACATGAGCCTGCCATTTAAAGAAAAAAAATGCTCATTTTGCTGTTTTCTCTTTCTAATCCTATACAAAGGTTCTTGTGCCATTATCAGTAAATCCATAGCCAGTAATAATGCAATGTCGATTTTCCTAATAGCACACTAAAGTCACAGCAAAGTGCCCAATAATTTCGACCTTTTTGTGTGCATTGGGGCATGATGGGTGGCTATTTAAAATAGTTTCTAGTTCAATAATTCAGATAATACAGTTCATTTTGGTTGACCACTTTTATTGGTGGCATTCAGAGGTGAAATACAATTTATTTTGTTTGGAAACTAAATATTTCATTGCATACAATCCTATTTAGACAGTGCTCGCAATGTTAATTTTTCGTTGTAACTCTTTTTTTGTGGAGCAACTGAACTATCCAGGCGGAAAATTGAAAGTTTTAAATGTTGTTCCTTGTTCTGCCCTAATAGAAACTGTGATTTTGAATTATTAAAATTAATTGTGGAAATTTTCAAGTGTTATTACTTTTAGTTTAATATATCGCTTTTCAGAATCTAATAACTCTTCTTCAACTTCTCCTAGTTATTAGGCTATTACTAGATCGATTTTTGACCTGTAAAGTGGCCTATAACCCACTGGTGAGGTAAAAACCATATGAAATGGGGTATAGTTTACAGATTTATAGTTGTCGCCGTTGTCGGTATCTGTTGACATATTTCATTGGTAAAATGTACTTGTACTAACTAAACCTGGTTTAGTTTGATTAACTATTTTCTGGTGTTTTTTGACTGATTGTTCAAATTTTTGTAGTCTGCAAAAGTTTACACAGCAACGTCTTCTGATTGCGGGAGGTCACTTATGTATACTAGAAACAAAACTGGGTCAAATACATGGCCCTGTGGCGCTCCAGCCTTAATTTATTAGCTTTGAGTATTCCTTAGATAGGTAGGATTTTCTTTCAACATTTTCTAGCCAGTTATTTTCTTCGAGAGGGTTGAATTTTGTTCTTTTTTATTGTGTCACCTAGCGTCGAAACAATGGGCAAATGGTCAAATAGTCAGAGTCAAACTGTCAAATTCTTCATTAACGTCCATGTAGCTTGCTGATAAATTTCTGGACACACAGAAGACAATCAAATATGAAATCTTATTTCTCTCGGCTGGTCAATATGATGGTTTTCCTATAGTGTATTTTTCACAGTTATCGCTTTTGATAGCATGGAAGTTCACTTACTTTTGTGTTTGTCAGAAGAGCATCCACATTGATTTTCCTTGAGTTGTAGTCTTCTCTAACAAAGAAGTTTCCCGAAAAACTTTGTAGTAGGTTTCTGTAATCTCCTCTTCTAAAGTTATTTATTGGTGGAGAGTGGATGGCTGGTACTGCAAGTATTCCAGAAGTACTCTTGATTTTGATAGATGTAACTTGGAATTCTTCTTTCTCGATCTTAATGTCTTCTTTTTTAAATAATCACAGCACTACCAACGCCTTCGCTGTAATAAATAGTGTGACAGTTTAGTGTATAATTGTCTGGTAAAGTGTATGTCAGAGATAAGACATATCTATTATCTGACCGAGTAATATCACATTAGGCTATCTTTGTGCTATATGAGCCTCTTAGCGTTCAATATCATAATTCTTAGGTTACTGCCATTAGTTTCTCTTTGGTATCGCCCCTCTAAACCAAGTCTATTTAATATTGACTTGTTTGTATTTCTAGCTTCCCATTCCTCGCAGCTACCGCTATATTATCCTTTCGGTTTTATTTTAGCAAATGTTTCTGATTTTGTTACTTTATTTTGTATAGTTTGTAGCTCGTTGGTTGCAATATATCATCTATAATTTACAGGCAAGCCTCCCTACAATTGTAGCATTAAGGCTTTGCCTCTTTAGGCTTCTTGCATTGCACTGCAGTATATTGAGCAACGTATTGAACACATATGTAATTTTTATGGCAGTACATTTTTATGTGTCTTCAACTCTGCCTTGCACTGAGGCAACACTTTCGTTTTTTTATATCGAGTAATTTCTATTGTCATTTACTTTGTTACCTAATTTTTTTGCCATCGACCCGTCTATGTCGACTTACCTTACAAGATGATGAACTAAACTAAAGGGCGCCAAATGGTTCTATTTGACACGCTCACCTCTGGATTCTTGGGGCGGTTAACCACTCAACTAAAAAAAAAACATATAAAACCCAAGAGGTAATGAGTATCATGGTAATTAAATAGCATCTAGCGATGATAACAAATAGAATATAAAACAATATATAGAATTACTGGTATTCCACAAGCAAACCATAAAATGTTTACGTCTAGAAAGACAGGAGCTTTACACATAAATACAAAAATATCGCAGACCATACCTAAATAGTGCTTAAATGCTTGATTATGGGCTTCAAATTGAAACCTTACTTATGAATTACCTAAATGCTATCAGACACCATACATGATTAACACTTGTAACTGGGATATACGTCGTAAGGGAGTCTTCCTTTTAGTACGTAGTTTCTACGAATGGTAGCTGGGGAAATCGCTGAAAAATGCTGCTAAGACGGGGCCGAAAATTAGTAAGCTAATGTAAAATGTTCTTTCTATATATGCGCAATTTAGAAACACTAAATTCACTGAGTGATTAAATTTCACACCTCTCTATGTCAGAAAGGGAGGGTCAATCTACCCAGGTGTCTGTATATTTGCCCTCACACTCAGTAAAAACTATTTTAAAAGCTGAGACAGCAAATCAGCATTCAAAGTATGTTATTAGAATTACTGAACTCTTAGCTGCATTAGGTAACAGAGTAAAAGTTAGTTTTAGCCAACCAGCGATTTTAGGTACAACTGCTACTTTTAACCAAAAGTACTTAACTAATTAAATTCATAGGGTGAAGCCCAAGTAAATACATTATATCTAGAAAGAAGGTGCATTATTAAACATCGATTTACGTACAGATGATACATGATTGTACTGCATTTACATGAAACTGCATACCATGCTAATCTCCGTTGTACACATAGGGAACTGACCATCCAGTATGGGCAAATTTCACAGCAAATAATATCTGCGTTGCTTCTGCAAAAAGCAGCGTAACCACCAACATCGAACCGGGCTACATTCGGACGCAGCCTTGCGCCAAGTAAAGCCCGGAAGGATTGCATTACCAAAACTGTCTTACCTCTGAGCAAAGGGGTAATTCAACCTTAAGACCGCTAAAATGCTTTCAAGGCTCGTTGCGACAATCCCCAACTGCCCAACGGCAGCTACTCAGGTTAAGGCGTCATTTTCACAGCTTCAAGACTCCACCGCTATAAGAAAAAAACTCTTTCCTTTATTAAACCCGAAACTACAGATTAATCTCCCACGCAACACGTGGATCAATGTAATGTGAAAATCGCCAAACGAATTCTTCGTCCAGTACTAAACGCACAGCCAAAGCTTCCCGTTAGACACGACCTTGATTCAGCACATACCTCTTACGCTTCAAACTCGTGGTGATTTCCTAAAAAGGGCCCCAAATCTTTCACACCGATATGCCTTGACGACTCTGTCTATGAGTCCGCCACGAGGTGGAAAAGTAACCAAGAGACTCCTTTTGAACAAACTAAAGACTTATCACGGGTTGAAAACCATCAGGCATAATATTTCCCAAGAAGAACCTTTTAATGGGTTCATCTTACGTCAGTGATTTCGTAAACTTTGTTAATTTTCTCTCTTCTATCAAACGTCACTATAAGTACTGGTACTGGCTTTTTGGTTTTCCACTTCAGTATATTTACTGCTGCGATAATTTTGAATGTCTCAGTTCGTTGGCTGTCTGGTCTGGGGTACGTAATTTATGAACTTCTTCGCGATGATCGTAATTGGAGTTGTTTGCTTATTTTTATAATAGTTTCTTGTTTCTTCATTAAGATGCACATCTTTATTGTTTTTAATAGTAGGGATGTATAGAAATGCCCCAATTTTGTATATAAATAGTTATGTAGACATAATATTATTATCAACGGAGGTTTTAATATTTTAGCTGCTGTTTTGATTGCTACCGCTGTTAAGTTTGACAATACAAAATAAAGTAAGATGTGGTATAATGTATGTAGTAGTATGTGACGTCCAGCTATGGCATTTTTAAGCAAAACAAGATTCACAGAGTATATTGAGGACTGTGAAATAAGTTTTCGGGTTTATGTCACCATTCGTTGTAATTCCGAAAATCGACACACTGAAGGAGTGGCAATTGTTGTGCGTAATAATATTAAATTCAATTTAGTGTCAAACTTTTCATTTAACAACGAATTCTGGCTGCTATTTATTTACACAGAGCAAGGATTTCAAAACGGATTGTACACTGCTGTTTATAGTTCTCCAAGCACCAGTATTGCAAGATTCTTAGAGCAGTTTTAAAAATGGTACGACGATATAATCCCAGACCACACCAAGCATCTAATTCTAGGCGATTTCATCTGGGATATCTCGAAAGATTCATTCTACGCAAGCAAACTCTTACGATTAATAAATATGTTGGGTTTAAATCGACTTCTAATCGAATCTACGCGCTCAACAAAAAATTCCAGTACAATCATTGACCTCGTTCTAACAAATCAGGCAAATGAAATTATTAATGTTCAAATTCCACAAACTTTTGACATAATTCAATCGATGTCACGCTACGAAATAATAAGAGTAATAATAACAGCTGTTTCTAAAAAGTCAATATTACCGCGTATGCTAATTACCCGTCACAAAAACTGCTTGATAAACTGCTTAAATATAGCTGGCTCGCATTACTAGATAGTGAAGATACAAACAATCTTGCCAAACATATGGTCAGCATAATACAAAATTACCTCGTTGACAATAAAACAATTTCACCGAAAACGGACACTCCATACTTAGGAAAAACACGCGAGACTGGGAAAACAATAAATATTGGACTGAATCCTCGTTATAGCAACTTAACTAAGAATTGAACCTTCAAGTTTTAACGTAGATCAGTTTTTTTAATTACAAATTGCCCTATTTTGTATTTTAATGTCAATAATAAAACAGCTTCTGAAAACTCAACAGGAGTGGATTCTTTTATCTTGTTACTTGTTTCTGAAAAATTGATTTTCTAATATTTCAAATTTCATTTGCATCATAAGTCACAATTTATGTCAACCAAATGTCAAAACAGTTTTTTTAAGTTCTAATGACAGATGCCCAATCTTTTAAATGGTACACAATAATATTAAAAAAACAGTAAGTAATTATTTATTAATTAATTTCACCTTCTTATTGTCTTTATTTATTTTCTAGTTAGGATTTGATAAGAAATCACCCACATTGTACTTTTCCTTACACAACGTTCAAGACAGCAACTTATTTTTGATCTGGAACTTGACCCTCTTTAAGCACCTTGCTGCAATGCACTGCTCACGGATAGATCACTCCTCAATCGTCCAATATCAGCAAACTCCAAATTCTTGACAGCTATCAGCAAGAGCAAACCTGGATATCCACCTGCTATAGCAAACTACCTCCTGGAATACACCTCCTCTCTCCGAAGACACCCTTTTGGAAGCTCCACTCAACAACAAATAATTTGACGTAATCCCATTTGATTTATGTTAAATGTCAAATGTAATCTTCAAAATAAAACTGACCCAGTATGTTTCCTTAATAATTCACTTATATATAACAATTCTCATATCCATTAGTCTTGTCTACCATATACCAATAATATTCATTAATTAAATTCGTCTCTTCTTCTGGTTATTTATTTAAAATTATATCTTATTTCACGTCGTAGATTTTTAATTAGACCAAAATTCATTTTCTACATTTTTCAATTACTTATTTTGTAATAATCGAAACAAATTTTTTAACTACCTCTATTTCCCTATGTATGCCTTCTAGTCTTAATTATTTGAGTTAAACCTACTAACATTTTATATTACTTATATTACAAAATTAGCATTTGTCATTCATTTTCAAACTGTACTTTATTAATTTTGTATTATTTTCAAATCCATCTGTTCTTTTCGAATAGATATGTTCCAAACACATATTCGACTTATCCCCGAATAAATCCAAACCATTTCCAACCCACTGTAATTTCCCAATTTTAACAAATTTTATTCCAAGTCACATTTAGCTTGTATCATAACAATATATTAGAAATTTTTACAGCAACAAAATTAAGAACGGAAAAACCAATATTATGAAAATAGAATGGAAATTTGAAGATGTGGAAAACTGTCAAATCTTTAATGAAAAGACAAACAAAGGCTTCTTCAAACATTTTATTTGACAGAGAAGAAATTTGCAATGCTCAGGATATTGCTAATTAATTTAATCAGTACTTTGTAAATAGCATATTAGAGCTAAATACTAAATATGTTTCCGGATAATATCAGTAATTTTAAATTTAAAACAGTTACATTAAAGGATATTAAAAATTCAATAGAATTGTTGCAGTACCTAAAGTTAAATTAACTAACAAGTGCGAAGAATTTTGACCAATTAATGTGTTTATAAGTAAATTATCAAACTTACTGTTTTTCTAGATTATAAACGTGCATTTGGCACTATCGACAACAGTTAGTGAATAAACTACATAAATATGGAATACGTGGTAATGAAAATATGTGGTTTCAAAGTTATCTCACTCATCGACTTCAAACTACATACTTCAAGCTGCATGGAAAACAACTTGAGTGTACCCCAAGGTTCTGTCTTGAGTCCATAATTGTTTATTTTGTATATAAACGATTTTTTATTCATAATTATAGTACTACGAATTTAGATTACCTAAACTTTCAAAAAGCAATAATTGTTTCTTTTATAAAGGGCTTTATAAGGGCTGAGAAAATTTATAATAACCTTCCAATTGAAGTTAAAGGAATTAGAAATATGTATGAGTTAAAAAAACTAATTGATTATGTTAAGAAATATTATTAGTTAAGTAAATATGTAAACAATTGTAACTCTTAAAATAATTTACAACTAAATAAAGACTGTTATTATTATTATCATTATAAAAGTACTTTTTTTTCGTTTTTCAATTTTTCGAAATATAATTGCCTGCTGACGAAGCATGGTTGACAAAAGACGTTGTTTAATTGCTGCAGAGATTGACATTTACGAGCTGGACTATTTTTCCACAGTTCTCCCTGGTGTTTACAACTAAATCCGGGTAGATTTACACCTTATTAGCTCGCCCGTGGAAGCCTCAAGCTAGCATCTCTAGAGAATGAAATAAGGTGGAAATTGTTTGAGCTTGCACTATCCTAAAGTAGGTATACAAGAAGAACCAATAACAAACACACTAAGTAGTACTGTGCCAATGTCCTTGTTATACATACTATTTTACATAAATTTTTAAATTGAAAATTATTACTTCAAATTCTATAGAGCCCCTTGTAACAAACTTCAAATAAATCAGCATAAATAAGTGTAAACAGAAATATGAACGCTCAAGCTTAGAAAAATGTGACACAGTTGTATAGCGTAAACTTACGTAGCCTCTTGTAATTTGAGGGTAAAAGTAAATTTCTGATTATTTGAAAATGAATGTAATTCAAGGGGTTTTCTTCTAGATTCTGTTTGAAGCAATTGAAGTTCGGACCACGTAATTGCAGTTTTTACTGCGCGAGTTCGCGGCTACATCTTCGTCGTTATCAAAGGAACAGGCTTGTGCCTACAAAAGCAACTTGATTATGTCATCAAATTATGTTCATACTTAACCTAGTTACTCTGTAGTGTAGGTACGGTAGAGCGGAGCGCTGACTTTCTTCCGGTATCAATTTCCGGTGGGTCCTGCATAAATCCCCATGCGCTGTTTACAACTCATGCGAGCTGTATGTCGTCCGATTCGGCTATTAACTTATTAAAACACAAAGTAGAAAATTACGAGCTGCGCGAGGCTAGTATGGAATCGCCGGCCCAAAGAAAATTTGATCAATACCATCGCATGCGGAATTTGTCGGAACATTCTTTTGTGCTTAGAAACGATAAATTTAGATTTAGTTGTATACGCTGGGATCAGATGTCTGCGTTAATGTGAAATAATGGTCCTCGTTTTCCTGATCGCGAATCGTTTCAAAATTTCAAAACCTCGGCTTGACTCGCTTGGGGTCCCTCTGACGTAGCATCCAGCGGACTGGCTACCACTATAAACAATTTATAAACCCCGAGGACTAATAAAGGGGGGCAAAAATAAACCTGTTACGTAGATATATATTTAAAAATTTCGTCTTTAGAGAAGAACAATAAGAGCCCATTTGTGAAGGTTTTACAAATAATATGTTGAGTGTGTCATCTCGTTAAAAAATTTCTTGAAGGCAATCCAGAAAAAGATAAATCACTCGCATCTCATTTCTTGGTTAAAATAATAAATGCCATTAGTTAAACAACGACTTACGGGATTGGACTGTCATTGTTGAGGCTTGCGAAGGGCTTCATCAGGAGAAGGTGAGAAGCGAAAGGAACATGGTAATTCAACTTAGTAACCACGTCCGATACAAAACTTTTCGCTTACATAACGACAATGCCTGTAAAAGTCTTCGTAGTCATCTAGGGAATATCATGATCGATAAAATAAATAGTATGCAAAGCTGCTTTGTGAACTATGGAAAGTATTATATTGATCATATTTTAGATGTTATGAAATAAAATATAATGTAAATTACCAAAAGTAATTTAATACTAAAGTATAAAATTGTAGAAACAACCACAGTAACCGTTCACGCGAGTGCCGATGAATTGAGAGAGAGGGCCCAACTGTACAAACACTTGAGACAGTACTGACCAATGTATTTTTCCATCGGAAATTGGTAAGCTTTTGACCTATTCGTTGCCCGGACTTCCCAGACAATGAACAGTCAAAGGTTGTCGACATTCTTTAATGTATTGAAATGCTTTACCAGGCCTTATAGCCCAAGATCTCGATATTTTCCGCGGTATTACAATGTTCGTAAGTTACTGCAGGAACATTGCTACAATATTTTATATCTTTTCTTTTTAATACTAAAGTAACATTTTTAGATAACTTGTTTTTTATCCTTCTTTTAGTAGCTGACGTAAGACCTGTTTTCGTTATACCATCAAATAGAATACCATATATACCATCTATTAAATATTAGTTTTCCAAGGAGTGGAAAGTATAGAGGCGCCGATAAACAACATTCTTTCTAACAGTATTTGATTTTTTCAGCCATCGCCTTAAGGTACATTGTACCATCAAAAACTGAAGTATCCGACAAAATAGCCGATATTCATACCTCTGTGGTCAGGCAAAGCTGGTTGACATAGAAAATAGTTAGCTACCCTGATTTTAAAAATGGAAACGCATGGGAAAAGAGCACCGTGTGCTATTTACTATGTATAGCTACGAGGGGCGTTTAAAATGTGTTGCATTTTGGTGTTATCTAGCAAAGTTTAGATTTTCGTGCAAATGTTGTCTGAGACACTAGATCTAGTTACCCTTAATTTCAAAAATTGATTGTCCTATCTGCTGTTGTTTTTCTTCTGTCAGTTGTGAAATATGGCTAAGTAAAGTTTGAAGAAGTTTGAGTATCGATGCATCATGTAGTTTTTGTGTAAAGAGGGTGTAAATGCAAAGGAAATGTTTGATCGCTTATCGAAAGTATACAGATTGGATGCGCCAGCGTGTGCTACGGTCACTCAGATCCATTCAAAATTAGGCTCTTTTGATTTGACCAGACAAGAGATGCTGAAGTAACTTCATTATGATATCTTCAACACCGAAACTTCATCATTTTCACCAAGACGAAGACCCCAACTGGTATTTATTTAATGTTTTCATCAATGCGTCACCACTATCAATTGAAACTTTAGTTTAGGTAGTATCTTCAAATACAGAACGTTTGCTTTTTTTGTAGATTTTACATATTTCTCATACATTCTTTTGTTGAGAGCTTCTTCTGTTTCATTCAGCTGACTCGACTCACCTTCTTAGTTGTCTAGATTTTTTTCTGGAAAGCTTTCAAATGGGTAGTCCATTCTAAGTTGAAAATAAAGCTTTTATTTGACTGTCAGCAGTTTGATGTTGTTCCGACTTTACCATCGAGATCATATGGATCAGTAGAATGGGAATCATTTTAAGAAGTGCCTTGATAACTTTCGTTACTATTTCCAGTTTGGCGAGAGCTTGTACCGGGTGCCGAAGAAGAATGATTTATTTGCACATAAGATGGTTAATTTGGACAAATGCTTTTCACAAGAAGTAGGTTCGTATATTTTGCTAAATATTAATGATTTATTTCAATATGAATAGCAAAAGATTATTCAGGAAGATTTGAATAATTTGGAGTACTTTCAGAATCAGATTCCACCTTCTAAAACTCTGAAGCATGATCCGAGAGATATAGATTAAAATTTGAATCTGGGTCCAAATATTTACCTAAGTTTATTACGATAAGCGATATATCTAGTACACTAGAATTGCCCATATATTTATACCGATCATCGTAATAGTTATTTACGTGGCAAGCTTAGTAAATTAGCCTTTATGGGCGAGTCGGATAATTTGCAGGGTGACCGACGTAGGAGCGAGCCCTGTAATCCGGTGAGCCCCAATCAAGGCTAATTGCAAGAGAGCCGCGTACAACGTTTTATTTCCTCTTGGGGAACATCCTAAAAATTAATATTAGTGATTAATGAAGAATGTGATTATTAGAAAATAAGGTGCCTGTAAAGTCGCCAGGGCAACATTTTACAGACACCGTATCTGTAAAGACTCATTTACCAGTCAGTTCTGACGACAGTAACATTTTACAGGCACCGTGCCTGTAAAGACTCATTTACCAAGTCAGTTCCGGCGACAGTAAACGATTTTTTAACAAGTCAAGAGAAAATATATTACTTTTATTTTATCCTATTATGTTACTATGATAATAACTCCTTAGCAACGAATTGCGTTAATATGCATTTAACAGCACCAGTGTTCTTAAGAAAAATAACATACCGATCCTTTATTAGCATTGAATCACATGTTGGCAGTACTGACGTGTATTGTTGGTGGCACTGTCAGTCTATGTCAAATTTGATGTTAGTAGGTTAGGTTTTGCGTCAGTTTTGACATAGATTGACGCAAAACATAACCTGCTAGTCTCGAATTTAACATAACCTGACAATACTACTAACAATACAATATTGAGTGACTTATGGTTTTTATCTAGTGGTACTAGTGGTACTCCACAGCCATAGCATATACCGGGTGAATATTCCAAAACCGAACATAGGCAATTAACATGGGAAAAAGGTTATTCGCAGATTGCTGCTTCTCATTTTAACGTACAGGGTTTATAATGACACCAATCGAAAGAAAATTTTTTTTCTCATCTAATGATATGCGAATTAGTTAATTTTCAGTTGTATTTTTTTATTATTTTATCGAAAATAAACGGGGCTGCGCACGCTATTGCGCGGTCTATCCTAATCAATTTTCCACCATTTTTAGGCCATTCCGTTCTGTTACACACTCCGCCCCTGCCTCCCCCTGCCGTCCACCTGACTAAAGAATGGGGCTCTCGGGGCTCCGCCTCTCTCCAAAGAGCCCTCGGGGCTCCGCCCCTCTGCAAGGGAGCTCCCAAACGCTACTAAAACCAAAAACGAAGTAACCACTCACCCTGTATAACACGCTTTGCTGGGGAACAACAATTACACACTTGCTGCTAACTCAAAGCGACATACGGAAAAGAGTGCTATTCAAGCCGCAACCAGCCGCTTCATATTTCGAAAAGGCCCAAAACAAAAGATGCCTGCACCATAAGATAAGCTATTAAAATGCTCAGCAAAGTTTGCCGGCATTGCACATAACAAATAAAGAAACATTTATACGACCTAGATGTATGCAACAAAATACATTCTAACTTTAAGTGCGCATAACATTTTTAATCTTTGTTCTTCATTTTCTGGTAATTATATGTCAATGAATTTCTCCTTTCTTGGTTGATGTTTTTGGGTAGTGTTATAAAATCTTCCACGCATTTCAACTCTGGGCCTCAAAAATTTTGTATTTCTTGCTGCCAAAATAATCCTGTTCATAAACTGACATGTTGCACTGAATGTTTCAGAGTCTCTGCACCTATATTTTTTCTTAAATATTAGAGCAGACTAGGATGCCTTAATGTCAGTGTGACTTATCTAGCATTTAACAGGGTACGGATACAGATAATATCTTATTTTTCTCAATCGCATAGTAAATTAATTTATTATTATCATGTTGACATTACTTTTCAATTAACATATCCTTAACGTTCCAGAAAAAATATTAGAAGATAATTTTTACTTTCTTTTACAATAAAGAAAGTATTGGATTCACCCCAAAAATTCGAAATTGAGTTTTCAACAGATCTTCACGTTTTAGAGTTTCCCGAACCCAAAAAACATGTTTTTGTTTATTGGTCTGTCGGTGTGTCTGTCTGTGTGTGTGTCTGTGTGTCTGCCTGTGAACAGAATATCTCAAAAATGCAAAGAGGCAACAAGCTTTTGAAGCAAATCGCATAACCGGAAGTAGCTGTTTATTTTTGTGATTTTCCAGTTTTTTCGATTTTTTCAAAAACGGCTCTAACGATTTTTTTCAAACTTGACATTTTTATTACAATTTTAATGTGTATTTATGTGAGATAGGTGATTTTCCAGTTGAATGCCTCTAAAATGTTTTTTTTTTTTTCTATTTTTTTGTATTAACTCCTATTTGAAGTAGAACACCCGGTATATTATTACATTTTTAATTCAGCTTCTCTCTTGATCTAATGCTCTATTTTGCACCGTTTTTGTAGAATTTGCAATTTTTGACAAATGCTGAAAAATTAAAAATCAAATTTTTGCCTAATTATAAGATCACTGTAAAAGAAAGTTGTGTGACGTTACACTTTAGAATCTGCATAATGGAAAAGTGCTAGGCATTAGGGTGTAGAAATAAATTAGGTGAAATTTCTATCGTGTTTATTTAATCTATTATGAAGTTAAGTTATTTAACTTATGCCAATGTACGCCCATAATAATGAAACATGACTTATAATTTTTTAGTGTCAAATATTTAGTTACTGCTACTAAAACTGAACAAAGAGAAAAGTATATATCTTATTTAAGAGTTCTTTAGACAAGAGAGGGGGACAATGATCTGTCCGAACACCTGTTAAAGGACAAATGCGTCAAACTTACATCAATGCACTCTAGAGAGTACTAGTAGGAGTTGATGGAGGATTTCACAGACTTGATGTCCATGCAGAAACTGGTGTAATAATTTTCCCACTGGATGCCAATCGGGATTCACATCAACTTTTTTTTACTTTTTTGTAAACTTTCCTAGTCATCAAATGTACCAACGTATCAGAATCATGTAAATTGCCAAATTGTAAATTGATTGGTTCGCTTTAGTTTACTCGATGTTCTCAGCTAAATCTGTCTCAGTGGCATAATTATCCTGATTTTCCGCCAAAACTACATTTTCATATTCTATATCGCTACTACTCAGAAGGGACATATCTGATTCTTCGGAATTTTTAGAATTCCTGTCAATTTTTTTCGAAACTTGTCTAGTCCATTTCACAAAAAAAACTAGTAGTATTAACTTGTTACCTAAAGAAACAATTCATTTTACCCTTATAGTATGCTATGCAGCTCTGAAGAAACACACTGAACTTCAATTAAAACTTTCAACTAGGTACAATAATCTATGGTTCAGATGAATAATTGAACTATTCGCATATTTACTAGAAAAATTAAAAAAAAGAATACTCCATATCTCGTTAGAGGCACGAATTGAGTTCTATTATAGCTGGCGCAATCGACTGTAAGGGCGCTGTCAAACGAAGTCTGTAATACTACGTACTGCACGTGTGCTTTTTGTTGAAATAAAGCTCACGAATAAATATTGCAAACTACAGTACAGCAGTTTCCAGTTTCCTAACGAGGAAACTTTATGTTCAATGAGACGCAAATAAATCAGCCATATAGAGCCCCAAGGTTTTATAAATTTCAATAAGTCATAGCTTGAACTATTATAGTTCGTCCTAAAATCAACGAAATGTGTTGGCAGTATGTGCGAAAGTTCCAGCTACGCCTCTGACTATGCCGCATTCAAGTAGACGAGAGAAGGCAAATTAAAAATATCAAAGGAAAAATTAGGACGCGAAGAGCGCCCACCGTGACAGATGTTTTTGCGGCTCATCCACCCTCATGTCTGCTGCCACTACATTATGCTGCTCGCGTTTGATGCGAAGCATAGCAATTACCTGGAGGTACCAACATCAACAATGCAACGAAGAGTATCTCTTAGTTGGAAGTTTGGATGGTTCGCATATTTTAGAGTTCAAAGGAAACTACGTGGTAACAGGCTGTATGCGAACAGATAACACGAAGTCATTATAATAACTGTGATGTGGATTGTTTCAGAGGTGCCGGAGACGCCTGGAACAATTTGTGTCATTCGAGCAATAAGGCGCTATCCTTTTGCCAAGTTTTGCGTGCAGGCTTCCGTGAAGTCACGTCAGAAAACTTCTTTGGGCAAAGGTCTGCTAATAAGGTTCAGTTTCTTTCCACAAGCGAATATAGACATATTTGCTTCGACAGTTAAACTTTATGTGTATGTAAGGTACTACACATTCTACAAAATGCAATAATAACGTTTTATTTACTTAATATACTAAAATATACATTTATGTGTTATCAATATCTACAGGGTGTCTCGCGAAGTTCTCCCGGCACTTAAGGAGCATGTTCTTGGGATCATTTTAAGCAAAAAAGTTCATATGAACATGTGCCCTATTCTCAGTATTTATTGAGCTATACACATTTCAAACTAAATTAAAAATAATTTTTATTTCTATAACATCAAAAATCAAAATAAATGACTGCAGATTAATAATTTAAAAGAACGTAGTCATAGATGCTCAAAAATTCCACCTTCTACTTCAATGCATTTAGCCGCACGCCTGTGAATACCAAGCGTTCCATTCATTACCTTAGCATGGCTGCCCTAGCTAAGAAACTAAATAAATTATTATGAAATTAATATTAAAGAGCAAATCTGTGCTCCCCCCAATGGTTTAAGTGATTAAATTAAAACGTCCAAATCAGACCAAGCGCCATTGAAAATTGCAGTTTTTAATAAAAATATCAGTGGAAGAACTTGTCAAGCTGAATAACTGTTCTCTATCACATTCTGCAAAAATCGTAAGTTTTTCCACATTTTTTTGCCCCATAAGCATAACTTAATCTAACATAATTGGTCACACTGACTTTCAACCATAACAATCCAAATAACATAATAAAACTTTTTTATAACGTCCCGTTTCTATCGCAACTAAGACATATTTAACTGCATATTGTTCACCATACGATTTATTTATTTCTAATCTTAAATCAGTTTGAGGGGCGTTTACTCTAAATATTACAAATAGAAAAAATATTTAATTTAGCGTGCTCAACTTCACTTTAAAATTAACACACGTATTTGTGATACCCCCTGTATAAGATTCTAAATGCTAAAAACTCTTTTTGTTGTAATTTTGAAACTCGAAACTGAAAACTAGTTATTCTGTATTCATTTATTATATTTGGTTCAGAAACTATGATAAATTATGTTTTTAAACCATTGGCGTCCTAATTTTTACTTCCCTCGTCTGCAAGACGAAGGAAGTATTGTAATCACAAATAAAACCACCTTCCGATATTTTTTCAGATCTTCATGTTTCAATGTCCCAAGATGACGAAAAAGAGGTTTTCTCAATTTCGTCAGTCTGTCTGTCTGTCCATCTGTCTGTCTGTCTGTTTGTCTGTCTGTCTGTTGGCAGTATATCTCAAAAACTATTTGTCGGAGCAAGACGATATTTTGCATACATATTATATATCTACCTCGCATGAAACCGGTACAATTTCATACAAATATATACAGGGTGAGCACTTTAAAAAATAAAATTTTGTTTATTTTTGTGTTAATTTTGAAATAAAAGGAAGTAATAACTTTGACATAAGTCAGGCTTTACATTTGCGGAAAATAAGACTCAACCGATAGAGAATAATGTCACAAAAGAGTAAGAAAAATTCAACAATAACAGCGTTTTGTTTAAGAACAGCGCGCGCCGGACTTTGATTTAAAAGCGGCTTGGTAGCGCAGATGCCTTTATCGATGCAGATGCGGCGGGATCAAACCCGAGCGGGTTAATTTTTTTTTATTTGTAAATATATTTAATTTATTAGAAACGTGAAGATATTTTTACTCCTAACTTAATTTGATTTTTAAAATTTATTATTGTTGAAATGTCGACGAGGGAAGTTCTGCGTAAAGCCTTTTACAGATTTTTGCCTATAAAAATGGCGAACTTGAAAAACAATTACTTTGAAGTCGTTTTAACTCATAAATATAACGTGAAAGTAATTGATACCTTGCGATGGCTGGACAGGAACTGCAAATATATAACTTAAGAATTATATCTACAATCTGCAGAATGAAGCTGTAGCGTCACTTTAAAGTTTCTGCAGAGTTGAGACTACCACAAACTGCCTGTTCAAAGTTCCCGTTGCGACTTCATGCGTCCCCATGTTTTGCCTATGTAAACACACGTCATTATTTTTAATAGGTGCACTGCCTAATACTTATCTAAATCACTACACACTACACAATAATGCACAGCATGAAATTTCATTATTATTGGGCACTAGATGGTAAAGTTAACTTTATGGGGAATTTAATAAGCGACAAGTATTATAGTGTGTAGTGACGTTCCGTTCTGGGGGTAGTTGGAAACTGTATTAATACCAATAACTATTACATACAAGTTCCACGACTTTAAAGAGTTAGTAAAGGTCTCCAGAACGTAGCGGCAACTATCAAAACTAGTTGAAAGTAGTTACAACTTTTAAGCCTTTTAGGCATGGATTAGTCATCTTCAAATTCTTCAAACGTAAGGTCATCTCAAAAGTACCTACGATATTTCCAATACTGAAAAAGTTTCGTAAAAATCGCATACGGCTGCAAATTAACCATACCGGTAAAAACTACGTAGCAGACACAGTAGATATATCAAATGAAGTTATTTATACATCATATATACAGTTTTAGTGGCGGTTTCGTAATAGTTACCTACTATTTCGATGTTCCTGTCTAAGTTGCGAACACTAGTGCTAGTTGGATTGTGAAATGTATACACGTTGCAGCGCTTTCATATTCACTTCCATACGCTCTTTTCTAATTTCGTGGATAGCGAACATAAGTTTATACTTATACCAATATTGATTAAAATCTGAATTTGGATATTAAATTCAAGCCAGGCTATATTCTGCGCTATACTAAATAAAATTATTTTTCCCAATACCTATATAAGTTATATTTTATCTATGAAGACCTCCTTGGTATAGTAACATTTTAATGCTGAGGGTGGATAAAATGCTACTTTATTTACTAGCGAATAAAATAAATACGTGCTACCATGGTAACGAGTACAAAGACAGGTAATATGATATTTAGTTAAAATTAGTTAGTTTAAAAATTTATTTATATAACTAAATGTAGGTATTAGAAAAAAATGTATATGGCACATGTGAATAAAGAGATTCTATCCATTCAGGGGAAATTATCTCACTTGGTTTCGCCTCGTGAGTTAAAGTTTCTCCTTATGGATAAAATGCCGCTTTATTGACTTGTACCATACATAACTAGTAGTAACTGTAAAAAACAAGATTTTCTTATATGTACGCAATAGTTCTAATAGATTTAATCAACTACTTATTGTAGTGATGACCTTACATTGGTGGTTTATAAAAACCATATTGCCACCTTCATGATTTACAATTCAGAGTGCATGTGCTCATCTCACACATGTACTTAAATTAGCAACTTTGACTATCAGTTCCCCACAGACACGCTGGCGATCATCTAAATTCAAAACAGATCACCCGCCTGCCCAAACTTGCAAAACTTAGGCTCTCTTGTTGCTAAACAGCTTACAAGTTATAGTTTACCCACCGACCATTTCTCGGTTGTCCAGTGTCAGATTAAACTACTACTTGTAGAGCGAGTTTGCTTATAGTTTTACTTGTTGGAGATATTTAAGGTGTCGTTACTGGCCATGAAAATATTTGTAAGTTTTATTATGCCCTGACGTTTTATATACTGTATACGCATTGTTAAATAATTAATGTATTAAAACATAGTTTTACAACCTATAAAATCTAACGGATAATAAAAGAACACCTTACAGCGTGAAAGGGATGTTGACAGAGTCTTAACGTATTTATTAGTCTGGAAAACTGGTTGCCTGCTTCAATCTTCCATGATTCAGCTGACTGCAAAATTATGTGTTATGAAAATTATTTATCAACGAAACTCGTTGTTAAAGAATGCGCATAGAGGGTAAAAAACCCAATATTCTAGCTGTGTACACGTTATTTAATGTACTTTGTAGTCTTACGTTATTAAGTCACTCAACAGTAATAGTAATTATGAACATCTGGTGGTCGAGTAAAACTACAAAACAAGCTAGCATTAAATAGAAGATGCAGTTTTAATACCCTCAGCTTTCTGTAGTATAAAGTATCTTTGAAGTTCTTCCGCACTTCCGTTTTGAAACTTCGAGTATGTCCTTATTCAATTGAGAAGCACTAGACTAGTAGAAAGTAAGACGGAATGAGAAGATGCTGGAACTTTAATAATGCCCTAAAAAGCATTGCTAGCTGATATAAATATATCTATTTAGTCTATATCTATAGATCAATAAGCTCTGTTGTTCTACTACTACATGTGTTATATCATTTTTAGCCCAGGCATAATGGATATCTACCTCAAACCAAAAATAATATACTCCTGATTTTTGGCACAAATGTCCCTTAGTATATTTATAAAGTAATCTTCTGCTTGCGCCTATCGGCTATCAGATTTTGACGATCCCCATAGCTATTTTCGCTTTGTTGGATGGCGTTCTAAGAACTTCTGCACTTCGTTATAGTGTTGAACCAGTTTCTTCTGGTTTCTTAGCCAATAAATTCTGCGTATTCCAGGTCCTCGTCTTCTTTCGACTTTCTCTTGGTGTATTAGTTGCAGCAGTTCATATCTTTGTACCTGCCTCATTATATGCCCAAAATGCTCTTTTCTTTTTGATGGTTTGATAATTTCTACTTTTTTCGTTAACTATCACAGTACTCCTTTGTTCGTTACGTGTTTAATTCAATGAATTGTTAGTATTCCTCTATAGACGCACATTTTGAAAGCCTGCAGTGATCGTGTAGTGGCATCAGTCACCTTCCATGCTTCTGCTCTATATAACAAAACCGGGAATACATAACAGTTCACTAGTCTCAGCATAGTCTCTAAATTTAAGTGGTGAGTTAATATTAGCAAAGGCTGCTCGTGCTTTTTCAATATGAACGTCTCCACTTGTTTTATCTCAGAGTTATTCAAGAGTAATCGTTTTGCTGCTTGTGGATGTTTGGTAACAATCATGAATTTTGTCTTCCTGACGTTAATCTGTAAACCATATGAATCACTCAATTAACCAGTTTTACCTACCTAGGGGAGCAGTCTCGGTAGCAAATGACAACCACAACAGTATGGAGATGCAGGCAAGATTGACAACATTATTAGATTCCAAGAACCTCTCAACAAACGCAAAAAAACAATTTTGATATAAAACAGTCGCATATGGATGTGCAGTATAAACTCTTAATAAAGGTGACCAACAAAATCTAAAGAGGTGGGCAAGAAAGTGACTAAAAAAATTTCAAGGCGAAAAAAGTTTTAGGGAAGAACGAATGTGAAAGAAAATATTATTCATGGTGAATCTAGTACCATAAATATAATAGAAATGCAACTATTACGGTGGTTAGAACATGTGCAACGGTTATAATGCAATATAGTGACTAAAGTCGTGTTGAGAGGTGGACTGTTGGACGTGATGTGAAGAGAATTGCCAAACAAGAGATTGTTGGAGACAATAGAAGAGAATATAAAAGCGTTAGGTATAAGAGACTGAAGGACAGGAACGAAGGGCAGAATTAAATGGAAAAATACCATAAACTAGCCTTGGACTATTAAGGCCTGTAGAGATGATGTATATATAGCAAGGTTTATACAAAACCATAAATACCTGATGGAATTGTTTAGGAAAGACGAAGGAGTAAAAAAAGAAAAATTACTTCGTACTAATGTGCTGAACAAATAACATTTTAGAACGTCAAAAGCATAATAAAACGTAAAACACTAAGGGTGGTTTCAAAATCTAAAACGCGCTGTGATAAACATAGGTTTAAAAAAACAACAAACCGTAAATAATTTCAAGTACGAATGCTTTAATACAAAAAATTAATCTTTCGCAGTGGTTCAAAAGGTACAAAAATATAAATTCCAAGCATTATTAAAATTTCGACCCAAATACATAAATATAATGCAGGCACAACTGGAGTGAATCATATTAGCTTAAACGTTCTAATAAACAAAAATGAAATTACTGTAAAGATACTGATTTCACTTTCAAACAATAATTTTGTTTCAACTAGCAATTATATTAGTTACAATTAAATAAGACCCCAATAGGTAAATTCAACTAAATGAATTCAATAAGGTTCGAATTATTGTAACATAAATAACGACAGGTTCGTTGTATTAAATGTGAAAACAAAATTCAAATTATATTACAAAAGATCAACTGTACAAATGGTAGAGGTGCAATCAAAAGGATTTGATTACATAAGAGCTCTCAGAATCGGTTCAGCAAAGTATAAAATAATGTAATTGAACAAGCGTTAACTAGCATTCTAACTATACAGTATGATAATAATTTTCTGGTGCAGTATTTAACAAGGCCTAACCGTAATATAAACGACGCGTTTGTAGATATGGTAATGTTTTTCTTAATCAAAAAAAGATCTTCGCATAATCGCCGGATAGTTCATATACAGCATAAATTCGGAATAATTTCAATGCCCATTAAATCTGATAAACAGCTGTCAGCCGTTTACTAGTTAGAAATGACCAGAAATGTAAAATCTACAATAGGTAACCTCCACAATAAATGTGATTCGACAAGCTATGCGATTCCAATTGTAATGAGAAAAGCAAAGGTGGTAACTGCGCCCCAGAGTGCTGAAAAGTAGAATTAAAAAACTCCACCCTTAAACCGTCGACCAACTGCATTGAAATATAGTAGAAATCGCAATGTTCTAAATTGATTCATGCTATCAGGTGGCGTGGTCTTTTCTAGTTCAACAGATAGGAGAAGCACTAAAGTTCTATACGGCATGTTTTAATTTCAATATGCATGTTTTGTTGGGATTTCGGCATTATTTTTGTGTTATTTATATTTATTTTTAATCCAACCTGTTTCGATTGTTCATTTAACTGCTCTATCATTGTTGTTCATTTTTGTTAATCTATGGCAATCAACGCTATGTCGCCTACGTAACATAAATGTGTCAGTTCCTTATCATCAATATTTACACCCAAGTTTTAAATATGTTCTCTAGAGTTAATGTCAATAATTTTGAAGAAAGAGTACCTCTTGGTCGAACTCCTCGATTTTATTTAACTTGTTTAACTTTTCATGTTGTTTTATTGTAACGCTAGCATCTGCATAAATTTATAAAACAAACATTAACCAATGTATTAAATTTATGTTGCGTAGTTTTCCGATAATGCGAAGGCTCCCGTTATACGCAGCGTAGCGCTAAAGGACCGACCGCGTCGTTTCTCCACTCCACGGGAACCCAGAACCGCTGCACCGATAAAGCCGCCAGAATGATATAAAAGAAGATTGCACTTCCATTTGACTTCACTTGAAATTTCTCCCCCTTGAGTCCACCAGTCCTGATCCTGTCCAGTCCCGACTTAAGATCATCCCAATCTTGAGTCCTTGGACTTACTCTTATCCCAAACTCCTCTCCTGAAGTTAGATTGCGACGGCGACTGCCCGCAGTGCCCGCCTCCTAGCTTATTAACCTGAAAACCTGACCTGAAGTTAGATTGAGACGGCGACTGCTCGCAGTGTCCGACTCCTAACTTGCTTTCCGATAACTTAAAAACCCGCATTACAATCCGCCTAAATGTGCATCGAATCCTATAGCCGCATGCATAAACCTACCTGAAGCTTCGCCCTGAACGTTTAGAGACGTTCTCCAGAAGCTAGAACTGCGAGCCCGTCTTTGCGATCGAGCGCGAAGAAATTCTTCGCTAGCCGCCGGGATGTTAATTCCCGCGGCCCGCCGCCCGCTAAAATTTGAGTAAGAAATCCAGGCCGAATTTCACATCGCCATCACTCCAACGGATACGCTACGAACTCGTAGGACACCCACAAGGCCCGTAGAAACTCCTATCTTGACACTGAGGTGCAGTTATCGCTTATATCAGCGTGATTTTGCGTTTGATTCCATCACCGTAAACACCAACTATACTGTAATTTGGAGGTTACCCGGCCGGAACATTCGCTCTACCAATAATCGGTCCGTCGCCGCCAACGCATGCGTTCCGAAATTACCTGTGAAGCTTGCTAAATCAGCCATCGTACGCGCCTGGGTACAGCTCCGTCAGGAGGGTTGCAGTTCACCAAGAAGTAACGGAACACAACCCCCCAGACGAAATTTTTATTTCCACAATATACAATTGATTTTTACATTGAATGATTACTTATTTTGTAATTATAGTCAAGCACAATATATTCTTGGTAATTACATGGTGTTTTTCCTTACTGTATATATTTGAGTTTGAGAGAGCTCCGCCTCCGATTAGAGCTATCCGAAATATAAATCTAAGGAGCCCTTCGCAGGTAGTTTTTGAACATTATTACCCCTGGTGGGTGGGAATCGTCTAAGGCTCTCAATATACTAGTAGGTCGTAATCTCATAATCTCCAAATGTTAGAGATACGTTATATTCATTGTACTTTTCAATTTGAATTTTCCTGTTCTTCAAATTGTCATTTGCCCAAATTCTTTTCTAAGCCTATTCTATTGTTTCGTAACTCACTATTTAATGAAATGTTCAATACCTTTTGATAAAAATTTAAAAGTACATTTATAACACACTTTAATGTTCGTTTATTTCCAGGATTAGAAAGCATTTACTAATAATTTCTCGATTATTAATAAATTTTGTATTTATTAAAACGTCCAAATCCATTTGAAAACGCTGAATTATAATATTAGTGCAACATCCATCAAAATGCCACTACGGCTAGAAGGTTGTTGTTATTACAGTTTATAATAACAGCAACTCCACCAAATTACTGAAAACAAATGGATACGATTTAAATGGATGCATTTTACTGATGCAGTATTGAAGTTTGTACAATTATTCATAATCTTTTTGGCGGCGTTTCGGGAACAAATACTGAATTTAATATAAATTAGGTTAAGTATGTATTTATCTCCTTTCGGTAACAGTTGAGGCAGAGTTTCTCTATTGCGGAATTATCAGCAGTTGTTTGATTATCTGCTCGATGCTTTCATTGCTCCCGTATTGACTGAGATAGCATGGTATTTGTTTAGTTTCCGTTGTATTTATTTTTATATAGCACGCTCGGTTGCAGAGAGAATCTGATGTCGCGCCGAATTCTGCCATTTTTTCTTTTTTTGTGTTTGTTGGCGTAGCTTTTGTGATTGCACAGTTATATGAGATAGTGCTGAACTCTAGGAAAAATGGTATTTTTATTCAGATGGTGCTTTGGGGAGAAACAAAAAGAGTCGTACAGACTACACAATTCGTGTAAGTAAATAAAATAGGTTCCGAAATGAAATTACCTATACTTTCCATAAATTGTAAATAACTACAGAAATGCATATTCGTCCATTTCTGTATCATTTAATCAATAAATTAGTTTATTGTTGCATTTATAGATATATAAATATGTCAACTTTACGCTGTCATAATCAGTTATGACGTAATTAAATATATTTTTCACGATTTTATATGCACCATGAGACTGCTATTCGCAGTTTCTCTACTGTAGGAAATTTCTTTTTCCGTGCTATATCTGTAATACTAAAAACAGAAGTTCTGGTTACATACACATTTTCACATTTAGTGAGATATTGTCGAATTTATTCCTTCTGAACGTAAATATATAAAATTCGTGCCTTTGGGAAAGTATCATTCAGAGCAAGTTGTACCATGTAGTCATCTATAGCGAATAATAACAGAATATAGAGTGAGACAATTTCTGTGATCAACTAATATATGCTTTTTTGTTGCTCGTAATTTGTAAATCGGCTTTGCTTCTACCGTATAACAAGAAATGAAAAATTTGAATCAGTTCGAGCTTGTTCAAACCATTCACCGAAATTTAGTTTCTGTCAGCATGTCCTGGATATAATCCTTGACAGATGCTGTATTTGCTGGGGTAGCGTTGCGAATTTCGTGTATTGCAATAATGCTCCAATAGAAACGTTAGAGTTTCGATCGATTTTGTTTGAATCTATATTTATAAGGTATCAACAAAACCCCACATTGTTTAAGCTTGAAAGATGGACTAATAGGATTTCATTTTAGTTTCGACCAATAGAAATTATTTAATATGTTTATATTTGTTTTGAATTTAGTTGTTTTTGTGGTAATACGTAGCACGAAAAAATGTCAGAATTTGACATTTGTAAGTTTATTCAAAGCCCTTAATTACTAATCTAATTTGACAACTGGCGTTAATATTATTCAAAACTAATCTTATTCTTCCCTTTTTTCCGATGTCGTGTTGTTTTGTTCTTTTGTTATAAATTGTCCCAGATGCATATAATAGGTACACAACATTGATGCATAAATGCTGGCCTTGAATTTTTATTATTAGTTGCAAATAAACAGAACCGTAATTTTTATTTTGCTGTCTAACTTGTATAATCTCCAATAAATTTACTGTCATTTGACAGAATAAAATATTGTCAGATGGACTGCTTATTTTGGGAGGTAGTGCACGTGGAGAAAAATTTACCATCTAAAGTATTATAAGACCTTACATGTATAGTCAAATTTATACCCATTCGGAGTCACGTGATAATCTAGTAATTTTACGTATGTCGATTCTTAAAAATGCAATTTTAGGGAAATAAATGACATTCCGTTTTGTAGGTTATCCTGACATATGCCAATTTCTAAAACAAGGTTGCTACGGGTTTATTCTCTTATATGAAATCAAACTGAATTTACAGGTTAAAGAAAACATAACATGTCGTAAAATGTAAATATAATAAAGATATGTCAGCTGCTACATTAAAAACCTGCTGCGTATAGCAAATTTTAAGTCAATTTCTGTGCATGCATATTCTGTTATAGAACATTGCCATTTGAAGCCTATTTCCTTGCACAATCTATTTAGGGAAGAAACTGAATGTGAAAAATCTCCAGATTCTTCAACCAAGCATTTGTTAGATTTTTTATGGTTACAAATTCTTTAGCTACATACATTTTATATACAGTGTCTTGACTGCTTCGTCGACTTCCGTTTTTGCATTCTTCACTTTCTGGCTCATATTTTCGGTAAATTGTGCTCTCCGAGATATTTAACGCAAGAGAAGCACGGCGAACAGCGTTGGAGGGTGAAACTGTTGATTTACTATTATTAATATTGTACTCTTCATTAAAAAAAACGCATAATATTCAAATTAATTGTTGTGACTGCTCGTTATACCGCATGTCCGATGGTTTCTTTTAATTTCCAGTTTTCGGCTCAACAATTTTAGGTTTTATTACCCTTATCTCAATAACTTACACGAAAAATATAATCTGACAGATTAGAAACGTCAAATTTTTAAAATTAATTTTATGAATCGACATGCCTTTTTTTCAAATTTCTTCCATTTCATCTATTTTACTAAAGATGAACAGAGACAGACAAAAGTCACGTGACTCCGAATGGGTATAATTTTGACTATACTTACTTAAAAAAAACTGCTGAAACTGGATACATACATATTTTCGGTTCTGATTAATATAGTATAGGAACTTTGCACTCGAAGATGTTTTATCATGTCTTCTAATCTAAATGCATTTAAAACCATAACCTCAAATGTAAACCTCGTGTAAACACAACAAAGTAATTTTACACAGCTAAAGTTTGGAAACTTCCATGGCCAGCCTTCATTAAAAAAAAAGATGTGAACAAAGTATACATAGCTTTCTAGCAATCTAGAGGTTTGTTTTCTAGTGTATGGCAGATTTTTTATTTGTCATCATTTTTGTTTTTGATTTTGTTAGGTCTACCATACTTCAGGACCGTTTTTCTTATTTATTTTTAGTTTTAATTGTTAATTCGTTGATAACGAGGGTAGATTGTCCCTCGAAACGTTCGATATCTAATATTTTTAATTTTGCAAGGTTGTGAAAAGTACAGTATCTATTGTATAACCTGCTATTTTTTTAAAATATAAAATTTCCCATATTTCAGAAAGTAAAATTATTGGTCGGTACGTTTCTAACTTTGCAATATTCCCAGTGTATTAGAATTACTTACTTTTGGGATGTATCTTTTAAGCACAGATTATAGAGTTTTAAAATTTTTTTCATCACAACATATCCAACTTCTTTTAGCATTTCAGCTATAACTTGGTCTATTAGCGGGGCTTTATTATTTTTTGAACTTCTAAACACATTTGCAATCTCATATATTGTGATTTTGGGCATGTCTTCTGAACCTAAGTTTGTAACCTTTAATCGGTTGTATTGTTGTTATTCGATGTTATATTTGTACACTATTTATACCAATTTTAAGATTTTCAAATTTATTTAGGCAACTCTGTAATATGGGTTATATTATTTGTTATTAACTTTTTAATTATAAACCCAACCCCAAGTTCTAGCTTACCTTCTTTGCGTTTATGGTATAGTGTCTGTCAAGATCTACGTATAAGCTTCTTTCTAATCTCGATCATGCTGAAATGAGTCGTTTATTCATCCTTCTTTTGATACATTCAATTTGAACGAGACAAGTCGTACGCCTTAACATTTGAATAATTTATTTACCCTTTGTATCCGGCTAGCTAGCTCAGTGAACATCGTTCCTAATATTTCAGTTCGCGGCTTATCAAAGATCACTATTTACCAAAATAGGAATATGGTTCCCCCTTGTAGTGTTGTCAGACCGAAACTGACTTCAAAGAATCTATAAAAAGTCCACTTTGATTATATCAACCTATTGCCTTTAAAACACAAATAAAAACATAGAAAAACACCAATGCAAGTAAAACAAGGTATTACAAATTATTATAAAACCCACGCGCGAAAGAGCATGTAAGTTACAAACACATCTACGAAACATCAATAAAAACGTATTAAAATAACGTTGAAATAATTGTAAAGCGATCCTGGCTTTACCCCAACTTTGATCGTGTTTGCATATTTATCAATCGACACAATTCGCGTGGTTAAACGCATTCCTTAAGCGCAGTTGTTTACACTGCGGGGGCGATTTCTTATCGTTTTTACAATAAAAACATGTTACTTAAAAGCAAGCCCCAAATCTGTGCTGTATCATTTAAAACGGCCATGTTAAATTGCGTCACCTAATCGTGAATGGCTTGATGAGTGGAAGTCTAACACGGAGTGCTCGGTAAAGGCCCGATTGCTGTTTAACTGTTGACTCAGACGAAGGTACCTTTGAGTGCAGCATAAATTAACGTCTCCAAATTGACGCTTTTAATGTACCTTTAAATATGGCACAAAAGGTGTAATTACGTGTACACTACGTAGATTGCGTTCACGAACTCGCTTGTTCCGTGTACTTTTTACTTGTATGCAGCAATTACTGGCAGCAAGACCCTTTTAGCACGCTTATATTAAATACTTTCTCTTTAGCAAACTCGTAAAGTGCACTCTGGCGTCGTAAACGCGTGCAGCCCTCAACTGAGGCTGTATGCGACTAATGTTGAAAACGCCAACGAAAGATACTATGAAGTTGAAATATCCCTTCGTCCCGCGGAGAGGTTTATATGTGCGTTCTTGCTGCACCCGCGAATTTCACTTTACAATACATTTCCAGCGCCGGGCCGGCTTTAAGAACACTCGCTTATACTAAGACAATGTTTAAATTTAACACATTAGAAAATACATATAAAAATACAACTTGCCCCATATGTTCCTCTTTATTTAATCCAATGCTACTTCTAATTTTGCTATTCTACCATCGGATAAAGGAGATCTTACGTTGTATGTTGCAATAAATAGGTTAGTTCTTTTGCGGTTCTTCTCATTGCATTTGTAGTCTATTCTAGCCCAGATATTCTTATCACCCTCTATCTTTCTCTTATTCCGATCACTGCCTTAATCAGGAGGTTTGAAACCGCTGGAGACTAAGGATCATCTTCTAAACGATTTTCTTTTTCGGGGAGTATAATGCCATAAAACACAACGCTGGCCGAGCGACTTACTGCGTTTTATACCTTCTACCATATTTGGATTCAGCCTCTTAACATGGGAAACTGACGCTGTTTCCAGTTGCACATTCTGTATCAGACGATACTGTTTCAGACGCCCCTTTGGAGTCATCTAATATATTTTAGTTTTGTTCTACCCTAGGTATTCAGTTTCTCCTGTACCTGCTATATCTAGCAGACTTTTCCCTATCCGCCACCTGGAGAGGAATTTGGTGGGGGATCTAGCAACCGCTCCGAATAATATAAAAATTATGCATTAATACTTTAAAGATAACGTTAATAAAACGAAAGTTGCTTAGAGAAATGAATCTTTTTAAAAACTTTAAAACTTGCTAGATTACTTTTTTATTGTTTATTGTTACTGTTTCATCTATTATTTGGAAATATAAATGGCGAAGTAAATCCCAGGGTTCACTTTTCATCGTTAATACACAATACAAGCAAAATTCCCGCCAATACATCTGTACTATAACATTAGAGTAGTCTGAAACACTATTTAACTCTTTCGTTCTGACTCAGATTCCTTTAACGAATTAATAATAAAAGGACTATTTTCTACTGAAAGATCCCAAATGTTTTGTCCAGTATTATGAAGTTTGTTTTACGCAGTTTTTACAAAAATATTGCCAATAACTTACAAGCATGTAACTTACTAGTGAGTCACCCGAGCTTCGCTAATTTAAGAGAGACTCATTAATATAAAAAGGATGCTTCGGTCGGGAATCGAACCCGGGCCACCCGCGTGTCAGGCGAGCATTCTACCACTGACCCACGATGATTCGTTGAATAAGGCGCTGCTATAATGTTATATGAACGTTAAGGGTTCGCTAATTACACGATTTAATTAAAAAATATACTTTTTCTACTCATAACATTGAAATCAGTCATTTTGACATTGAGTCCGGTGGTTGAAGTTGCATTTCAACCACTAGAGATTGAAATGCTCGGACTACCGGGATTTCAAACTGTTTGACATTCAATTGATGACAAGAGAAATGTCACTTTATGTTTAATTTTTTCTAAAGTGCATTAATTTGTTAAAATGAGTGAAAATTCGTAGAAAAAATAGTGTATGTAACTCGTGGCTGATAAAATTTCAACGTCCCGAGTTACTTTTTTCAACTCGCTTCGCTCGTTGAAAAAAACCACTCTCAACGTTGAAATTTTATTTCAACCACTTGTCCCATAATATACTATTTTTTAAAATAAAAACCGGCCTACGATCTATGTCTAAAAATTAGCAATATTTTTAAGCTATCATACAATTTCATTGGTCCAGTATCTTCGGAGGGGATAGCAAAAAAACATACAAAGGGGCCAACGATTTTATAGTGTAGATTCACTTGATAATTAAAATGTGAAATTAATTTGTAATGAATGTAACGAATTTTATGCTTCTTCGATGTAAGTACGGTGTAGGAATTGTGTTACTTGATAAATCTTTAATTACTAACCGAAAGGCATGACACATATTTTTAATTATATAAATAATTCGACTTTTAATATAGCCAATATTTTCTAAAGTGCTGGATATATTTATAAATTTAGTTGCGCTCTTTATTACTGCTGACATCTTAGGTCGAACTTTGTAATTAAATTTATTTCAATTACTTCGCTTTAATATATTATTAGTTACTCTTATTGAAAATAGAAATTAGCGTTTGGGTGTTACACCTGTTACACGCTTTGACCAATAATAATTTAACAAAGTTAAACTTGCCCAACCTTTATTCAAAAGATATCTAATTCTTTCTGTACTAATTTCTTTTTCTATTTATTATATTCATATTATCACAATCCACGTTCTAAATTGTAAAACCATCAATTTTTTTTATGGCCAAACTTAATATTTTGTCTTTATGGCCTCTGAGTTGTATTTTCTGAAAGAATTTTTTATCACTGCTTGACCATGAATCGTTTCCTGCGAAGCCATGCCGGCGAATCATTCTTGAGCAATTGACCAAAATTATAATTAATATTAATATTTATGTACATGATTTATATTGCTGACAAATTGAGCTATTGACACTAATAATTGCAACTATAAAATCAATCTACATAGTGAACGTACCAATTTAGATGATGAGCAAAACGTAGTCTAAGTAAAGTTTCTTATGCGGATTTTATAAAAGCCAACTGCTTTCCTATTTCTCACTCTATACTACTATTACCTATTTCCTTTCGATCGTAATCAAATCACGCACCTTATACGGTCAGTGTAGGGTAATTTGTCTCTGTCGGCATAGCTGGTGTAATTCATAACAATTTGTAAATTAAAACTTCGGTTTATACATCAGCTTGAAGCTGTAATTACTTAAGCTTGAAGTATTTTCGTTTCTGAACATCCAAAGCCAAACATCGATTATGTGTCCGGGGACCCCTGATATTTGCAGAGACAAATCTAATTAGCTATGATTTGTATTTCCATCAATCATCCTGACAGATGTCAAACTGACACAAATTTCTTTGTATAGAGTTTTAATATGCCCCAGCGGATTTTTGTTGGTAATTTATATTTAATTATCTGCCTTGAAAGCACCTACGTTGCACTCACCGCTTGCTTTTGCAGGGACTCGAAATGGCAGTGGCGTTCAGCTGGGGTCACGCGAGGACGAACGAGGGCGCTTGAGCGATGAGTCCTTCCCGGCGCCCATGGAACCCCCCACGACAGTGCAAGTATTTTTTTGCGTGGGGCAGCGCCACGAAACCGCGCTTTTTCGTTCCGACACCCCTGCAGAACAGCTTAAAGGTAATTAATGTGCTTTCATCTTTTGCTGTATTATCGTGGATCAATTCCGGTATGCCATTCTTAGTTTTCAAGTTTCTAGACTTCTGAATTTGCTTTCCTTTCTGTAATTGGACGTACGCTTCTAAAATTATAAATTATTTTCCAACCCTACTAGGTGGGGCTACTAATATTGTTGGTTAATATCACTTGAAATTCAAAATCTAAATTGTAAGCATAACCTAATTTAATCTAACCTACCCTAATGTTGATTTATTTCTCCCGCAGATTCGAAATCAGTTTTTAAAGCTGAGTCTAGAAAAGTTGAAAACTATGAATGGTTGGTTTACATACCGAAATCTCCCCATTGCCGAGAAAAATTAGAATTTTATGAGAAGTTCTTTGATTTAAGGGCAAAAATGGTGTGACATATTATTACGCAAAAATTTTTTTATAACAGTTCAAAGGTTTACTTTAATAGAAGTAGCGAGTAGCGGTTTTCCAGTTTTTATTGACAGCTAGATGCAGCTTGCAACAAAAATACATCAAATTTTATACAAACTTGTTTGTGCAAACATTTCCGATAAAGGTAATCAATCGTTTTATTGATCTGTGTTGTTTAGTGCTACAATTCATTTTTTCGACGACTGACATCGAAAGTAGATTTTTCTCACTGTCATTTGACAACAGAAAGTTGACATTTGCCGCTGAGCGTGCGTTTTCATCTTTTTGCCGCTCGCCGAGCGTTTTGGGTTTCCGCGTGAACAAAATAGGTAGCCACGTCCGAATGTTTCCTTGACAACGCCCGTCATTTGTGGAAATAATCGCGTCACATGTCATATAGACTGCGCGAGGAATGTTAACTTGATTGTCAATACATTTTTGCGATAAAACGAAATTTGATATTTTCCTTTAATAATCTGCTCAGTCGTCGAAAAAATAGTATGTATGTTTCGAGCTAAAAGTGCGCTTGCCGCTTTTGCATGATTGCTGGTTTCGACTTCGTCTCAACCAGCAATATTCATGCGCAAGCGGCAAGAATGCACTTTCAGCTCTTAACATACAATATACTATTCTTTTCTACAAACCAGTAGGATATACTATTTGGCTCGTTAAGTTGCACATTCTAAGGTATTGATTGCCGAATCAAATAATATAATGCAATACGAATAAATTTGTGTTTATGTTAGCTGCTCATTTTTAATTAAGAATTCTATAACAAGTACATTGTCTTTTCAAGCAAACGTTGAAATACCAAAACTAATCAATTTTTATGGTAACATTTACATGAAAAATAACTAAATATTTAGTTTCTGGTCTGTATGGATGTGGCATTACTGTATCTGGTAAGAATTCTAACCTAAACGTATTTAGCCAAAGTAACATTACTTATAAGAGTAGATTATACCCAGTGACCTGTTTCAAACCGAACATAGCAGAAGCATGGTATATCACAAGGTTACTAGAAACATTTAACTTAAAAATCATTCTTGTAACATAGAACTTCGGCTTAGACCGCGTAGTCTTTGTGGATGAACATCTAGCATTAGCTGGCTTAATGTGCCTTGCACCTTCTGAACTCGAGCAAGAATCCACGCGATGGTCATGTCCTTTGGTGGCTCGTATTGTTTGAGTACCTTAAGAACCCACATTGTGCACCCATATTGACTAACGATTCGCAACACCTTACAGCTTGCATAACCAGTCACACTAACAACTAAAAACGGTAAAAGTTCAGGGTCATTTCAATTCCCCCAACAGAGGGCGGACTGCTATAGGGACCTTGCGGCCCTCTTCAGCCAATAACTGGAATTTTAGGATCGGTGAGAGAAAGGAGGGGTGGAGAATGGAAGAGAAGCCAGGAAAGGTGGAGAAATACTGTCCCGAAATTCGCCTCAGAGAAAGTATTCTGTTGTACCTAAATCACGGGAATCAAACCTACGACCTACCAAATGCTAAGCAGACGTGGTAACCACTAGTCCACAGAGCTCGGTAAAACTGAAAGTCGGTGTGGAGCTATTTATACTCCTCTGTGTCAGCCGCTTGGAGCGACGTAACGCTGATTAGTCAATTTAGTGCAGCGTAATCCCTGGGGCGTAACCGTATGACGCACAGTGGTTGTAATGTTTTAGATCGTGTATCACAGAATTCCACATTTTACTAATATAAAAAATATGATTGCCTGATCAGAACTTGTTGGAAAGGCTGTAAATTCTTAGACATCAATTAGGATACACATATCATTTGTTTACTATAAATTAAAAACTTATTGCTATGTTCGGTTTCGAAGCCGTTCATCCGGTATGTTACAAAGTGCAGATACGAGTATATAGCTAAATTGGGAGATATTTCATGACCAACTGCTTTGCACAAGAGAAATTAACTGATTATAGTACGAAATATACTTGGTACACGTCGCCAGCGTGGCTGAGCGGTTAGGAAGCTCAGACTGCGGTGCCACTATACGGGATTCAATTCCCATCCCTGGCAACTTGCGAGCGGTCCAGCTAGTCGCTTTAAAACTTGGGTACCGAAACCACAGTTGTGGAAGTAAGAAAAGTAAGGCAGTCGTCGAAGCATGGTGCTAACCACATCATCCAATACGCCGTTAACGGTGTGCCAGATTGACTGAGTTTCGGAAAGAGATATTTCGGCGAGCCTGACTTGCCTTGTCCCAGGCCATGTTCCTATATTGAATGAAGTGCCCGAACTTTACTATTAGAATTACACAGTAATTCCAAATTATTTATATACCGATGGGGCCACAATTATATATAACATGAACAAGAAAATAACCCGAATTGCTTGAGTAAGAAAGAGATAAATATAGTAGTAAATATTCGAGTAGGCATGACGCTTATTTTAATTAATAATAATAATACTCATTATTTCTCATTAACAAATTGTCAAGGATGCATGAAATATAAAGGTGACAATAGTGTTTGTCTACGCATTCGAATTTATAAAATCTTTTTAACTGTAAATACAATTCTCCACCAGGAGAATTTTCAATTTTTGTTTGAACTTATGAATTATATTTTCATGTTTAATTTCTTCTCGTAGAGAATTGTATGCCTTTATTGCTCTATAATATGGACCTGTTTCGAAAAGACTGGTTCTATGTTTTGGCACCCGTAGATTGTGTCTGCTTCTGGTAGTCATACTGTCATACACCTCACTGTTGCAGACAAATTCTTCAGCATGCGTTTTGACATACATTATTAGTTTATATTATATATACAGTGTGTCCCCGGATAGGTGAAACGACTCTTGTGAAAGGTAAAAAATTCTCAATTTAAATTTTAATTTTTTGGGGTTCAGCCCTGCTTGGTTATTTCATAATAAAAAAACTTTGTTAAAAATAAAATTCTTTGATTTGGAAAATAAACTTGAAAAAAAATGTGAGAAATCAAAGTTGGCCGAGGATTTTGAAATTTAGTATAGGGGCCTAGATGTTGATTTTAAACAACTTTTCTTAATAACTTTTTGTCGTATTTGCCACATAAAAGGCACTTTACCTTACAGAATAATGGGCTTTTTAAAAATTTCCAAGGCATACTTGATTTTTAAAAATTGAAATTATGTTAGAAAGTCACCTTTAACCAGGCAGGACTGAACCCCAAAAAATAAAAATTTAAATCGAATTTTTTTTACTTTTCACAAGAGTCGTTTCACCTATCCGGGGACACACTGTATAAGGAGAAGGCAAGGTCATTACCTGAAAATCTTTAAAATGTTGCTTGTAGGAAGTGATCCGCAATAATTTAAAAATTGTTCGAATTATTCGTTTCTGCAATCTGAATAATTTGTCCGCATATGCAGTAGAGTACCAAAACATAACTCCATATGATAACACAGAGTGTATATAGGCAAAATAAAACATTCTTAAGTTCTGTAACGACAACTCGTCCCTTACGCAACGTATTATGTAACAGGCATAGTTAAATTTTTTACAGACTATGTCTGTGTGGCGCATAAAACTAACATCGTCAGTTATTATACCGTTGGGGACACAATTATATATAACAGCAATGAGATAACATGAACAAGAAAATAACACATATTGCTTGAGTAAGACAGAGATAAACATAGTAGCAAATATACGAGTAGGCTTGAAGCTCATTTTAATTATGACATTTGTCAACTAATTGTGCCTACTAGAATAATTTTGTTGTATGGTCATCTCTTTCTTACTCAAGTATTCTATTTTGTTGTTCATATTATCTTATTGCTGTTACATACCGAAGGGGCCATAATTATATATAACAGCAATGAGATAACATGAATAACAAAATAGAATGCTTGAGTAAGAAAGAGATGGCTATACGAAAAAATTATTTTAGTAGGCATGTTTAGTTGACAAATGTCAAAATTAAATTAAGTGTCACGCCTTCTCGAATATTTGCTACTATGTTTATCTCTTTCTTACTCAAGCAATACGAGTTATTTTCTTGTTCATGTTATCTCATTGCTGTTATATATAATTGTGGCCCCATCGGTATAATTATGGCTTCATCCGTACATATAATTATGGCCCCTTCCGTATTTCGATATTCGGGATATATAACAGTACGAACCTATTGTAAAATGTTCGGAAGAATCTTTGCATCCGCTACTATTCGCCTGTAGTCAAAGTTTAACATCCTTTGCTGCTAAAGTTATAGATATTTATAGATTTTTCAGGTTCATATGGAGACAGAGATATTTAATACAGTATTTCTGTATACCCCCAATATAGGGTATCCGTTGACGTAAGGTTACTACTTCACGTACCTACAGAGAAATGATTATAATTCAGAAGTTAAGAGCGAACATTTTACCTATTTAACTGTTACAGAAATTTTTAGTTAGGTACTTATATCAAAAAAATGTATGGTTTGAACACGCTACGGAAATCACATTATTGACTCTATTTGTGGTTCCGAGTAGGCCTTGAATAAGAATATTTTCCCAGTGTTTCCCCAATATTTAGTAACAAAAAGTTACTAAAGGCAAACTCATATTGAAATTTTATAACTTGTGAAAAGTACTTCAGTTACAGCAAATCAATTCGTGAGACCTTGCTGTACTGGAATAATCAGTTATAATATTTTCAACAACTCTAATTCACTTGGGGAATGAAGAATGATAAACTCTCAAATTTTGCTTGGAATATGTTTTTATTATCTAAAAGCTTAGTGTTTATTCTATTGCTAGAGTATTAATGCTTAAGTTTACAAAAAGATACTAAGCCGATATCCCCTACTCTGTGTCTTTGCAGGCAAATAAACCACTTTTAAAACGAGCTAGAATGTATTTAAATAGTAACGGTGGCTATTTAAGCCATTTTGGTTAAGAGTACTAGAAACGTATTAAAACCAAAGAATTAATCTTTTACGCCCTGTATTTTGGAAACTAAACTGAGACTGATTAGCACGCATGTAATGTAGCAACCTTACGTCATCGGACACCCTGTGTAATCAGACTATTATGAACTGGAAATACAGTGAATGTAAAATTGGTTATACTGTTTATTAGGCTCGGGCTAGAATCGATAGATAAATTTTAATCCACTCAACGTGATTAATGGAATCGAATCAAATTTCTTAGAAATCGAATTGTATTGCTAGTGGCGATTCAAGTCTATTCGCTATTTAACTAGAATCGAACGCTTCGAATAGATTCACGATTGATAAAAAATAATCAAATCGATTCCAATAGTAAATTTTCGATTAGTCGAAATAATCCATACATTGATTATTCGACCATAGTCGAGTCTCTCGTTCAATCTATTTTTGATTCGCCAATATCTACTGTTAATGAAGGAATAATTCACATAAACCAGTTGCCAAGAGCATCGCCGTATAGTAATGTAACTACATAAAATCCAAGTTACTCATTAAAAACCTGCTTTCTTTGGATTTTTCAAAATACTTACCTTACCTTAGTAGCAGTTGAAAAATGGATGGATACAAACAATTTCGACTGTATTTTGTATTGTTAAGTCCAGGCCAAAGTTAAATAACATCCACAAATCATTTAAAAGTTTTATTGCATAGCATTTTACATGCAGGAATAAAATTGGTCACAAGCTTCAAAGAACAATTCTACATAAAAAATTGCATTCGCCTCTCAAGCGAGGTGAATAGACACGCACATGCAATTTAGTTAAAAATGTGTTCACACTGTTCAGGAGTAAATATATCCAGTAGAATTTATAAAAAATGTGTTGTATCTCACCGAAATGTTTGTTACTATTAAAAATTTAAATACGATGTTATATGGACTCAAAAAAACTTTTAAATATTATTAAGATTGTTATAATAAGTAAAACGCTTATTATTGATGGTTTTTGTAAATATTCGATCTCAATCATGACACGGTCCAATCCCGGAAGTCGTTTGTTACTTAATGACAATGGTCGTGAAAGCTTCAAAAATCATTATGTGTTATAATCCCAAAGCTGAAAATATTGTGCATATATATTTTCTTGCATTGGAATTATAAGGAAATGATAAGAGGATATAATTATTTAAAATATATACCAGAGAAAAAGCATTATGCTATTTTATTACGTGAGTATCAATGGTAATGGTAAGTGTTGGTCCCAAACACACTTTTTCTTGCTCACGACCTAACCTAGAATAATCAAATGACATTTCTAAGTTAGTTCATTGGACACGTGAAACAAAATCCAGTTTTTTTGTTTGTTTGTTTGTAATGGACAAGGTCTATGCATGCAGAGTACCATTTACCTTAGACACCGACCTCTGTGGTCATATGGTCAAAGACTTACTTACAATTTTGCCGGGACTAAGGAGGAACCCTAGCAAGGGATCTTTTACATGTTACACACCGTAGTAACATGGAACCCACGGCTTTACATCACTTCCGAATGATGGCATTATGTAGAGGCTTTTATCCGCATTTTTAAAAACCTCACCGGGACGGGGGATCGAACTCGCGATCTTAGATTAAAATGCTTAACCACTGAGTTACTGACCACGGCAAAATCAAGTTAGCTCGTACCAAATCGAAAATCGTTTGTCGCTGTATTGTCACTATGGTGGAAGGTCCTATTAGTCAATAACCCAAATTTAAGAGATGATGATTGGCTCAAAATTCAACGATTACAAGACAAGTAAAATATAATGAATCACTATAAAATTACAGAAATAAAAATATAGAAAGAGAACATATTCTTACCTATTAACTATTTTTCGTACTTTGTATCGAACTTATAAAGTCACCTTCTCTCAGTGGGAATTTCGATTTGTAGCACTATTTTTGATTAGTCTATATCACACTAATCTATTTAATCAGGATACTTAATGGAGGTGCAATTTTTTTGTGCCTCTAACAGTATTATCATCATTAATTTTGAGAGTTTTTCCTAAATAAAGCATTTCTTGACGGTTTTTTGTTTCTTTATGTGTATTCAAAAAGCAGCTACTATCCAATTATTATTATCCGTCAAACTGCAAATCATCTTATCTAACATTATATAAAAATTTTCCATTTTACTATTACTTGTTGGCTTTTCTGATGTCCATATTATTTTCATTTGAGTTGCATTCTGTGTTATCCTCGCTGCCTATGATACTATCATTTTCTATATCATTCTTATTGTTTCATCTTTACATTGCATATTTTCTTCTATATCCTAATTTCCTTCACATTACGTTACATCGCTTTATTCAGATTTACTGGTATCACCATTCACACTCTTACCGGGTGGAATGTACAACTTTTTTGGACTATTTATGGGTTTGGGTAAATGTTTATACCTTAACAGCTCCAACAGATTAGTCACTGTGGTTCACTGTCTCCATATTAGCGTTTTTATTTTCTGAGAAGTTGAGGATATGGATAGAGATATAATTCCTATCTTACGAAACTATGTAGAACTTTATATTTTTTACTATTATTTTTAACTTCAGTTAGTAATTTCTTTAGAAGTGTAGGAAAAATAATGTAGGAAATAGATGGCTCCTTAAAGTCATATGTTTTCCTCCATTTAGGTAAGATGATTTTCCATCCTGAGAGGGCCACATAAGGTGCTCTGTAAGGTGTTTCGAAATGCTTGGCAAGAAAATGCATAAAATATCCTGTTCATGACACGTTCGTATAATGTTAAATATGAGGACCTTTCTTCCATCTAGCTTTTTCAGTCCAGTCTTCAAATATATTTGCACCAAACGAATCAGAGGACTTTTGCTATATCTTATCCCTCAAGGTCACGCATCCTCCATGTGTCATGTACACTTATTGATCTATAAACAATATATGGAGAGAGAAGCATTCCTTTGCGTTCAGCTGCTAATATAACTGAGACACCACTTTTAGTACGAACTAGGATGTATTTAGGGGACGTGCACCTCTCTTTATTAGAATTTTATGGGTAATAATCAAAACGATTGGTTTCGTCATAATCTCTTAAAGATGTCTCCAAATTCTCACTGGTGATCGGTACAGAATAATATTTCGCAAAACTGAAAATGTCGTAAACATAACACAAATATAAATTCAACAACAAGGAACTAAGGTGCGATCCCTGCGACACTCCAGACCAAAAACGTGGATGAATTTAGATCCATAGCATCTCAAATTAGCAGATTCTTAGTATGAAGCAAACCTATGGAATAAGTCACTATGTATACCAACCTCAGCAAATCACCGACCCAATAATTTTTCTAGACTGCACTTACCTGAATCTCATTATCTTAGGACATGCTAGATATATTCATCTCCGTTCATAGTGACTGATCTACCTCTATAAAATCGCAGTTCTGTTGAAAGATAAATGTTTTGTATGATTCAATAATGTTCCAAAAAATAGATTCAAAAACTTTTGATAGTTATAACAGTGTAGAAATAGGTCTCTAACTCTCCACCTTAATAACATTATAGATAATAGTCATACCACACTATGTGCACAATTTATAAATAATAATCAGCATTGGCATTTAGAATAACACCAGAATCAAATAGAGGCTAAATTATTACTGAATATTTACTGAATTACTGGATATTTTAAGCATCTTTAATCGGTGCAAATTTCCATAGTAATCTTGAATTATCGTTTGTATGCAGTCAGACTAAATTAGTTTGTGCTTTGTAATCCACTTCGATAAGATATTTAGATCTACCACCTAAGAGACGAAAACTTAAACAATCAATAGTCTAATTTCGAAGACAAACAAACAATAAAACAAATAAAAAAGAACATTAGATAACAGATTAAGCGCATGCTCTATTTGAAAAACAACGAAGAGCCCACATTCAAACAAAGACAATATCAGATGTCAGAGAAAATAATAATAATAATAATAAATTTATTGAACACAAAAAAAAATTAGGTACAATCATATAAAAAAAACATAAAAACAAGGAGAAAAGGAAAATACATAGTATTAAATTAAATAGATATTATTAAATAAATATGTGTTCAAACGGAAAAAGATCGGTAAAGCCGTTTTTCACCTTCCCCGCAGTATTAATATGTTGTAGCGTGTGCCGATTGTAATTGCATTAAATACTTTCTGAACTCGTTTCTGAATTGAGCACGACTTGGATTAGAGAAAATATCAATTACAGAATTAATCAATTGTGGTGCAGTATATTCATAGGAACATTCAAATTTACTAGTTTTATGCTGCGGTATGTTATACAGTTCTCTATTTCTAAGCATAACGTTACTGCTACATAAATCAGAACGCTTTACAAGTAAATCGAACAAATATGCCGGTTCTCTCGATCTTAATATATTATAGAGTAGTGTACCAAATAAAAGCCTAAACCTATTTTCTAGTTTCAAAATATTTAATCTATTATAGTGAGGTGTTACATGATTTCGATAAGGTATTTGAAAAGCAAATCTCAAACAAGAGTTCTGTAAAACTTGCAGTTTGTTTGTCATACCGGCAGTTAAAAAATTATAATATACTACACTAGCGTAATCAATATAACTTAAGATTAGCATATTAACCAGGTTCCACTTCACTTCTTGAGGTAATGTGATTTTAAATTTCCACAATGTTTTTAATTTAAAATAACACTGACTACACTTTTGGGTGATGTGTCTTTCAAAGTTCAGATTTTTGTCTAAAACCACTCCAAGATCACGGGAACTTTCGTTGAGCATCAATACGGTATTATTTAACGTTATAGGATTGCTATTTGAGTGAAGGCTAACTTTATCGAGACCATAGTTCGTACCGAGACACATTACAACCGTTTTCTTGGGATTCAGCCGCAATCCATTATTCTTGGACCATTCTGCAATATGGTGAAGATTTTGATTAAGTTCTTCAATAAGGATATTGACATAGGACGGTGAGCAGGATTTGTAAATCTGAGTATCATCAGCGTATATGTGAATACTCCAATTATTTTTCAACACATCAGGCAAGTCGGCAGTAAATAGTGTAAATAGAGCTGGTGCCAAAATGCTACCTTGTGGGACACCACAGGTTACTGGTAATTCCGTGGATATAGTGTTGTCAATCCGTACTGCTTGAGTTCTCTCAGATAAATAGCTGGTAAACCATTGCAGAGTTTGTGGGTTTAATCCGTAATAATGTAATTTGGCTATCAACAAGCTATGATCTATAACTAATGATCTATAAATCTATAAATAAAACAGGAAGCGCAAATAAGCGCTGGTGAGAAAGATACAATCAATCATGTTGAAAATTTATATAATGACATCTACGTACTTGCAAATTAATACAATTTGAAATACATTCAAGGTTGTGCATTTATCTAAAAAAAATCAGCCTTCTTAGCGAAGAATTTGGACATATAGTTACTGATATGTACTGCACCCTTAAACGAGGGCTAGGCACAGTCCTAGCTTGCTCTAACTCTCGGCAGAAAATATGGCGTGCATAGCGATCCTTAGAGTTAACACAATCTTTATCAAGCAACAAAGTTTTGGGCGCCTGTCGTTAAACACAACAAATAAAAAATCTAGCTACCAAAACAAATCACTACCTACCTTATAGGCCTCTTACTTCCTAAATCTTAAAAAAAAACATTAGCAGGTTCATGAGGGTTGGTAGTAGTGTACAAAAGAAATATAAACCAGCAACAGTTAATAGAATTTATTATTCAGAAACAGTGTAACAAATATCCAACATAAATAAAGCTGGAGGCTCAACTAGGCCCAAAATGAGTAATTAACAGATAATTGAATTTGGAGTCACGCAAATCATAATACACAAATATTAATATTTAAAAAAAAAACGCAAAACGAAATGGGGCGTTACAGATGTCGATAAAATCGTTAAAAAGTGTCGTGAAAAATTATTTATCTTTGTGATAACCAGCAGATACAAAATTGAACCAACCTTTAATTAAGATTTAATTGGCAAAGCAACAGGTTCGAATGACATACCATTACCAAAATTTCAGAGATCGAACTGGACTTTTCTGTCTAGGGCTCATCATTGAGTGATTTTATCACAAATCGTTAAAATTCCTCACCACACAAATATTTAACAACTGCTAAATACGTATTTCGACAGCCAAGCTGTCATTATCAGTAGCTACGAAACTTACACAGAAAAATAGCAACGATATGCTCGTGACCAAATCACAAATGGAAGTGGGCGATTCCCGCGCATTTTACAGCTATTTATACTGTCTGACACGGAGGTCATAGTATAAAGGAGGATGACCTAACAATTGTAAAGGCGTTAACTTCAACAAAGCAACTAAATTCTTTTGAAAGCTTGACCATTTTTAAGAACCGAGATAATAAACTTTTGAACAAAGACAGTGGACCTATACCTTGCTCCATCTTGTATGATATGTTGAAGTTAAATTGACCGTCGGCCATGTTAATTGGCCCTCGGCCACGCCCTCCAAGTCAGACAGTATAGCTGCAAAATGCGCGGGAATCGCCCACTTTTATTTGTGATTTGGTCACGAGCATATCGTTGCCATTTTGCTGTGTAAGTTTCGTAGCTACTAATGATGACAGCTTGGCTGTCGAGATACATATTTAGCAGTTGTTAAATATTTGTGTGGTGAGGGGTTTTAACGATTTGTTATATTTTCAAGCCACAGGCTCCAGCAGTGTTTTATTGAGTGATTGTTTAAAAATCCATTAAAGCTTAAGATGACATGGAAATATTACTACTTCATGACAGAGTCTCCCACTGTAAAAATGTATTACCCAAATGATTATATTAGCACCTAACTTTACAACAAGCGTACCGCATCTCCACCAAAAAAACATTAATAAAACCAGTGATAAATTTTTGATAGCATTTACTACATTTTAGTGCAAAATATAGTAATAGTTATTTACATTACTAGTACGGTAAGTTGCATTTTGAAGCACGACGCGAAGCGGAGTGCTTGAGTAGAACCGAGCGCTGTGTAATGCTTAACGCACGAATATTGTATTAAATCTTTTGTTTAAACATTTTCTTATAAACTACGAATATCAACACCACCGTTGCCATCAAGCAAGTTGACTTCAATAGATTTTGTAGTCGCAGGCGCATCAACACCTTAAAATGTCAAAAGTCAAAGTCAAGTCTCCCAAACTCAACTAAACGAGGTATTGCGTAACTAGCGTTTTTTCAAATGCTCTATATTACTACAAATCAAATATCTTGTTTAAGGGTCCATGAAAGCTAGAAATTGTATAAGCACTTTACCACACCACGATGCGTAAAAACACTGTATAACTGTAAAGTCGTAGTTACGGTAGTCGTCGAATGTGTATGAATGTGTTGTGTACACACCGGGAGTCAAAAATATGTTTACTAGAAGTTCCTTTGGGCTAGATCTTATATTTCAGCATCTTTGCTGAACTAGTGACAAAGACTTCTATGGAAATATAGATCGGGTTTCTTCAGGTGCTCCTGTGCAGAAATAATTTTCAATTCCATCTTGTACCGAATCTAAATATCCTTTGTAGATGTGAAATTCATGTCGCTTGAACGTGTTATATCGCAGGCTTTCAATAGAAAACATGGCATTTCTATGTGTTATTGACGTTTGACGAACCCGACGCTGATGTGCTCAGCCCAAAATATTGATGCAGTGCGCTACGCAAATACCAAAAGCTGAGTTCATTCACACGAGTCGATAAAAGTGCAGGAAAACTACCCTAAGGCGCAGTTGGCAGTGCTGCCAATGAATAATGCAATCGGCTGAATCGAATAGAGAGGCTGACAGAGTTCCCGCTTAGGTGTATCAGAACAATAATAGCCATCATATTTCAACATTAAACTGGAGTTCAATTTGCACCAGTAAAACCTTCCGTAATTACACAGATTCTACAGCTTTATCGCTATGAGCAGAACAATCCACTCGAGCATACCTTGCTGGCAGAAATTAATGTCTCTGTATTTAAGGTGTAGGTACTTTATTTAATCGGGATTTTTCTTCTTATTTGAATTGAAAGCTTTTACTTTCTTCGCTTTCACTGAATGGACTATTATTTCCAATGTGGTTTGAAGGATTTACTAATATCATTAGATGTAATGTATCAAGTTATATAGAGTGATTTAGAAACAGCTGGCTGAAATTTAATGTTTATTTATATTCCTGGGCTGACAAGAACGGCTAATATGTTTCGAGATGGTGATTTCTTAATAAACTATTATTCCTATATATTAGGAGCTTGCATTATGTTAATTTTGTTGATAAATCGTTTTCTATATCCAAAAGATATAGAACTCCATGCAGTAATGATGATATTTATGATTATAGCCAACGGCTGCAAATTAATATAATTTTTGTTAACAGCGTTGGTTCTTTTATGTTAACGGAATTGCCGGGACATTCGAACATTTTAACAGTGGGGAATTCGTTGCCGCAGCATTTTTGTAAATGTAAAAGGAAAAATTTCTATGTCACCGACGTCATTAATTAATTTATGATTGTTGTTAACTGGATCACGATCATTACTCGTTGTTTTTGTGACAATTGCACGTTTTAATGGAATCCCAAAACTTTGATAGAAATTTTAAGATAAACGCTTGTTTTCATGCTGATCAACTAAGAGTAAGACAATAAATAAGACAAAATATAAGATAGTTTCAGTTATTGTGAAAGTTCTAAGCTGAGTTAATATTTGAAAAAGTCACTTATTAAAAAATGTCATAATAAAATAACTGAAACAATCCAGGGTGTTAGTTTTAAAAATTTTGAATAAATATTTATTACTATGGTAAATGAAATTTATAAAATAACAACTACTTTTTTGCTTCTAAAATGTATAATTAACAATATTGTATCAAGAAAGCTTAATAGTAAAACCCTTTTATAAAAGTTAATTTACTATTGGAATTGTGTAAAAGGATAAAAAGGAGAAAATTAAATAAAAAATAAAGGAATGTGAAGCAAATTTAAAACAAACGATAATAAAAAGAAAGATACCATTTTACTACTCAAATAAGAATTAAGAATAATGGGATTGGTGAGGTGAATTCATCTGAACTTTAGTTTGTATTGGATATGCTGTCATAAAGTCATTATCGAGGTAAATACACCTGGACTTGAAATAATTGGTTGGATTGCGTTGGAATGACTGTTGAGGGGGATCCATATGCAACTGTTTTGATTTGGATGATCTTCAGTAGAATTACTTTTGGGTAAATACATGTGTATCAGCCTCATTTGGATGAGCTTGATTGGAGTTGCTGTTGAGGTGAATACATCTGTACTATTTAAATTTGGATGAGAATCTACCATTCTATCTATTGTGACCGTTTGGGTTTCAATAGTGAATGAATAAGTTATTTACATAAATATTTACTTTTATTAACATCACTTATAATAATGCAGAAGACTAAAAGCCGTGTTTACACAACTAAAAGTACCACGGTTGCATTCGTTTATTTCTATTTTCGGGTTTTTGTAAACAAACTTCCCTTAACTTTTAATAGCGATATTATTACAGAAAACAATTATTTATTATGCATATTACCTGTTTTTTTTCAAAACTGTTGACACAGCTTCAAAGGCAAGTGAATTTTGGTTAATAATAATGAGAGTTACTGAATGCAACCAACGGCCGAAGCAAGGAAATATTGAAGCCGCACGCACACGCTAAAAAGGCGTGTCTTTAAAGATTAGGTTAGATAACCTACAAAATTTCAGATTGGCCTGGCAATAACTAATGTCTTCTAGCAGTGGCTAAATTCTGTGATAATGGTCTCCTGTGCATCAGATAATTGTAGTACAAAGCAAGGTAAGGGAATAGCGTTGTTCAGATTTCCCAAAAATTTGCAACAACGAGATTATTTTGCAAAAGCAAGAATTGGGCTCCGACTAATGCTTCACGGTTACGCCACAGGTCCTTACATTCCTTGTGACTTAAATAGCTATTGTTTGCTGCTTTCCCTTGACAACGGAACTTAATATTATTATTAATTTCCTAGGATAATAAAATTAGCAATGCAAGATGCAGACTAAGGGCCGGTTGCAGAAAGCAATGTTAAGTGTGGTGGTAGCTAACGTCGCGTCAAAGTGAACAAAATCGCATCAAATTTTGTTTACTAATGTATTAGTTACCATAAGCATTTGAGATTTGATTCGTTTTTGTTCACTTTGACGTCGCGTTAGCTAACACCAGACTTAACATTGCTTTCTGCAACTGGCCCTTAGACGTTTTGTTTATAATTGCAAGTGTTTATGTGACGTGTGACACTCACAGGTAACACGACTCACGAATATTAATCCTGGTGTCAGGTGACAAACCAAACGATTTTTTTCAATAATCTAGAAAAATTTTGATAAGCAGCGGGAAAAATATAATAAGATAACTAGGAGTGTATCGCCTATTAATATTTTCGGCAGGCCTACCTCAAATGTTAATAGCTATTAAATAATAGCTATTAAAAGAAGCTTATGAAGCACGTACTCTGCACTCCTTTCCACACCACCATGAGGTAGAGTTGACGGCACTTTTTTTTTATGTGGTATCCCCAGGACACCTATTCCACATGTCACAAAGAAAGTTGTTGTCGCTGCTGTTAAAAATTGACTCCAGAACTGTGTTGAAGTGGTAATGTATCACTTAAAATCTCGTACTTTTGTTTCAAAGTGCCAATTACACGCTCCAAGTGAATTCCCACATTGAAATTGCATATACACTATAGTTTTTTTATCTCGTTATAGCACATATTACGTGCAACAGTTTTTCATGAGTGTTTGAAATTTTGATAACATTTGAAATAAACGAATTTTATAGTTGCCGCAGTGGCATCTATGAAATTAGTTTATTTCAAACGTTACCAACATTTTAAACACATGAAAAAGCGATGCACGTAATATGTGCTGTAACGAGATAAAAAAATCACAATGTATATATTTATTTTTATAATGAATAATCATTACATTTTAACTGCTACTATTTGGCACTCACTCCAGTGCCTCCTGTAATAAAATAATTTATTATTACGTAATTTAATACTTACTACCACTAATTCCTCTTCCACTACAGTAGAATTGTTCTGCAAATTTTGAACAACATGGCAAATTAGTTGTTATAGATGTGATAGTTCTCCACAGGAGATAAGATTGAGATGACAAATTGCAATAAAATTGGGAATTAATTAAATTGCTCAATTTATTTAAAATAATGATATTTAATAATAGTAGTTTATTTATCTAGAACGAAAAGTGGCATTTTAAAGACGAGAAAGTTGTTTAAGGAATTACTTGCGAGGACCTTTAAAAACACTTTTCGTTCGTGGTGAATACAACAGTTTATTTCATACTGCAGGTTTAATGAATTTTAAATAAAAAGTTGTAAATCATTTCATATTTCATGTCAACAACTGACGTATAATTTTAAAGTACTTGAACTTTAAAATTTTACTTTAAAGTACTAGGATTTTAATGTTCCATTTTTTGTACCATAAATAATCCGAAAAATGTCATTTTTGACATCAGTATGAAATAAAATATATTATTTTTAATATTAAGAACTAAAGTAAATACTTACAATTAAGAAATGTTTTTAAATACTTTGTAAATGCGATGAAATTAATTAGTTTTGAAAACTAAAAAATTTTAATACGAGTTTGGTTGAAATGTTTGTTTGAACATTTACTAGAAAAGTTCGGTTCAAAAAAAGTATGGTTCACACAGCCCTGCATACAGGGTGCTCAAAGTTAAAGCTACGATTTCGATTATATTAGCATTTGTAGTACTGTTCACGTAGATTACGATGGCAAAAACAGAAAAACAATTGAGCATGAAACTTTCGAGTTATTCGCAAAATTAACATTTTTTGAAATGGAACAACTTAGTAGGTAATAAAATGGACATTTTACTTACCATGTTGATTCACACACCACTAAGAACAACGCAAAATGAATAACTACAAAGGCCACGGGTGACTGTTGAATGACAATGCTAACTAGCAATTACTGAATTTTCAGTTCGGTTTTATCAAGAAAACTGTAGACGGTTCTAAAATTTCCCCGTAGGCCAGTACTTTGTTGGACAAATGAGTATCGTAAATTTATGTTTTGGCAGGACAATTGGACTGGACAATAAATACTGCAAGTAATGACGGCTAGAATACCAGAATTCAAGGAAGAGATCGAAGACCTGATGCTGTAAGTAAAACCGCATGTCAACAAATTGCAAATAACGGTTATGCGGGGAAGGAACTTTGTGTCGGATCCCTTTATTAAGGGCAACCGCCTCCGTAATATGTGAGAAGCTTAAATAAACCGTCTTAAAATAAATATACAACTACATAGTAAATAAAAAGAGATGAAAGATGAATGGTCCCCGACACCGAAAGGTAAAAGAGGCTACGAAATAAAAATATGAAGGAAATTTTTAATTTAAAAACAATATTTTAACAGACACTTGAAATAAGTAACCGAATGCTATAGAACACTGCAGTTTAAATTGAAACTAAATGAATTAATAACAGATTCATCCATTTTCAAGTAAGGTCTATTCTATAATGTATAATGGTTATTTATATTTATACAGTACAGTAAACATTGCGCTTCCATACTTTGACCAAAATTATTTAAAAAGATATTTTTGTCAGCTACAAGGAAAAATTGCATGTTCAACACATTGGAAAATTCCACGTAAAACTTTTACATTCGCTGGAAAACTCTCACTTTTTTTAACTTGTAGGACAATCTACTATTAATTCACTAGCGATTTGAGAAGAAAATTAACTCGCTAGCATATAAACATTATAAACAGTTACTTATGGTTGCTATTATAGAGATAATAATAATAATGCCAGTTTAAAATGTATTATGTATGGATGTATAATCGATAACCTCGTTTTACCTTGCGGTGTAGAGGCTGGTGCTTTATGTGCTTGCATCTGGCGGTACAATGCTCAACTTGCCCCGGATTCGGGATACAAAGTTGAACCGCGCCTTTTAATGCTTGCACAGCACCCATTGTGTGAGGTGTCTGTGTGTGTTATGTTGACCTTGTTACTCTATCTCTTAGGTCTGTGGTTCTGAGTAGAGCACAGTTAACCCGGGAGTGGTCGCGCTATGGTCGATTCAACCGCACATTTTAAAAAATTGCTGTAGCTTTCTAATGCAGCTCCTTTGCGACTTGAACTTTTAAAAATTCTCCTAAAATGCAGTTTTGCTATTATTAGTGACATTTCAGCACATTTAAAAAAAATTTTAAACCGTTTTTTTGTTAATGCAGTTGATCTAACGTAACTCAATTATTTTTTCATTTATCTGGTATTATAAATGAATGTTACGCTTTAAAATCATTTATTATGCTTTCCTAATAAAGTGCAAGAGAAATGTTATAGTTATTATCGATATAAGGCCGTTAGTAGGCATCTAACAAACGAGGATAAATTTGTGGCCGATGCCGTCAGGCCGATGCTAATAAGTTTATCTGAGCCATGGCCATAGCTGTTATGAGGAACTTTTCAGTCAGGTTGACAGTTCTGTTATTAACAAATAACAAGTAGGTGTTATGAAAAAGATTTTTATTAATTTACATACATTCTGTTAAAAAAACTCTGCAGTTGAACCGACCGGGGCGCGATCACTAACGGAAGTTTAGGACGCTCGACTACACCCGGGTTAATTTGGTGCCCAACCGTGAATGGTCTCACCGAGCCCGGTTCAAATCGCAAGGCGGCGGAAAATCCGGCCTTCGCGGGATTCGAACCGAGGACTTGCTTAATGCAAGGCAAGCGCTTACCCATCTGCGCTACTTGGCTTCTTGTGTTTAAAATGACAAAGAAATAATAATCAGTTATTTAACAATATCACGGCGTAACTGGAGACTTGAGTTACCGCATTTATATTTTTATGACGCTCAACGGCTTAAATCTGAAAAGAAACAGATTGCAGGCAGCTGAAAATTATTTCGCTGGCACAAATAATTCTCACATATAATCTCATAAGAGCATTAATTCTTTCCGGAATTTTTTTTTGACTGCGTTCCAACAACGTCGTATTAATTAGGACGCCTTTCAGGGGCGAGCGTTTCCTTTCCAAAGATTTTACATTTGAAAATATATTTTTTGGAACTGTTCCTTACTGCCAATCTCTAGCGTGCTTTTAAAGCTTTATTTAGTGCAACAAAAGTTATTAAATTTGTCCTACATTTTAAATGCGGCATATGCCGCGGGTTGCAGCTAGTTCTAAATATATTGTACAGCGTATTGCAACGCTGCGGAGGTGGAAGATATTTCTAAAACTATGAGAATTACAATAACATTTGCTAATATAAAAATTCTAGCTACAAAGGTGATGCACGTTGTCAGTTAATACTTTGTTTTACCCAAAAATACTACTCATATAAAGTTATATTGGTCTAAAATGAACCGTTTTGGAGATACTGCAAAACAATGCTCAATTTCAGGCGGCTGTTGTAAGCAACAGGAAACAATTGAACGAAGGAAGACGTTATTAATAAATTATGATTATTGCAAAATTACCCTTTGAATGTAAGATAGTGGCTTTAGAAATTAATCCTATGAGGGTGCTCAAAATTTGAAAATATAATAAATTTCTGATTTTTATAAATGAAACAACATGTATATTTTTGTATTTTTGAAAAATCCTTTCAATGGATTTTTTTATATGTTATTCCGTCCCCTTAATTCAGTCGTTTCTTAAATACTCGAGTTGTAACATAGACAAAAGTTTAGTCCGCTCAAAATGCTTTGTTTAAAATGTTAATTTAAACACCCGATTCTCGGAATATAAAAATAAACCAGGTTTAGAAAATTAAAATCTCATTGTAGATATAAAAAATAACAAACATAAAAAACAAGAAATGCACAAATGAATTCATTCCATCAAATGTAATCAGACTTTCGGTTCTCTAACCATTAAAGGTATATAGGGGGCTCAAAACTTTAATTCATTTCGATGTGTTAAATTGAATACCCTGTATATCTCTGTATGTTTATTTACCTATTTACTTAATCCTGATGCGTTCATACCTTTTCCCTTTTAATGAGATTTCTTCTGATAAATATTTCATTTCATACTTCTAAGTTTAACCTGTTTTTTAAATTTAATTTTCTAATGCATTTGCTGTTTTTCAGTATTTATTTTTTCTTGTTTGTATCAGTACCATCAACAATAACAAGATTGTTATTTTCTAAACCCACTGGAAAACTTCAGGCAGTTTAGAGATGGGGGCGTGAGTGAATTTTCGCTCACGTCACGCACGTTTCACGCCTGCTCTTAACACTCACGTTCACGCACGTTCACGCTCACGTTCACTCACGTTCACGGCGTGACACGCCACTCACGACGTGACACGCAGCTTTTATTTCAAAATTTAAATTCAGATAGAACAGAATGTTCAAATTTAAAACAAATTAAAAAACCCTAAAGAGAACTAAAAATATGTTTTGCATGTGAGATGATTTACGTGATATGTTGCAATCTGAATAGTTGAGATAAAAAGAAAAAAATGAAAATTGACTACAATAACTTACGACAAGGGATAAATACTGATTTCTCGCAAATACATTTCTTGCAGCTGTCTTCAAATACATTACTTTTAATACCAACAGCTGTCATTGGAATTGACGTTTCTCTTATTGGTATGAGTACAGAAATTATATGTTGCTAGGCAACAGTTTTAGCCGTAGGTTTAAAAGTACTTTTACGTACAAGGATCAACATTTTCAGCGTTAAGGCGAGTATACAAAACAAAACATTACTTTTATTAGAATAATAAGTTCATCTACACATCTACACATTAAAATTTTGATTAAAAAATAATATGTAATCAACATTTTCAGCGTTAAGTCGAGTTCTGCGCTCTTCTAAAATTCGCCCAGGTGTGGAAAGTACTCTTTCGCTTGTAGCGGAACTTGCCGGTATGTTTAAAATTTCTGGAGCTAATATTTTTAACAGCGGCGTATTTACACTGTTTTTCAAAAATCCTAAAATGTCATCTACATTTCCGTATTTTAATTTAACATAGTAATTTAGTTCTGTTTCGACATCATCATAATTAGATGTGTCATCGTCAGAGCTATCTCTAAGTGTAGAAAAATAAGAATCTGATGCTGATGTACCAGTTTTGAGTCGTTCGCTATATACAGGGTGATTCACGAATAGTGTCTGATTTAGCGCCTTTATTCCTTCAACATAAATTACTCTCTCATAGAATACTTTGCTGTTTTTTAATTTGAATAAAATTTTGTGATCACGATTTCAGAAAAATGAAACGAAAGTGTCAATCAAATTGTATTGCAGAGAAAATAGCGCTAAATGAGACACTATTCGTGAATCATCTTGTATTTCATCATTATCATCTATAGTTTTATTTGCATTTTCGTTACTTTGCATTTGCTTTAGCATTTCCTTTACAGTCGAATGAATATCTTCTCTTTTATGTGAAGCTATGAACTTTAAGGATTTATAATTAAGGTCCAAAAATAAAGCCACATAATGTAACTTGTTTGGCACAATTTGTGATTTAATGAATTTAAAAGTTGCTGCACCCTGCAGTTTTTTATTCGTTACTAAATATTTAACGTGAAATTAACGTGAAACGTGAATCACGCCTTGGACATTTTCACTCACGTTCACTCACGTCACGATTTTCAATTATTAGTCACGTTCACGACGTGACCCGCCGTGACACGACGTGACACGACTGTTTTCAAGTCACGCGCCCATCCCTAAGGCAGTTTAACGGCGTTTACTTCTTATCCATTTGAAGAAAACATAAGGGTCTACAATTTTTTTTTATATTCAAAGTAGCATATCTAAAAAACAGTTTTTAGGAGTATAAAGATATCAAAAGAAATGTCATTAAAAGGGTTTTTCACAAATAAAAAATATATAGGGAGTTCCGTTATAAAAATCGGAGATGTAAATTTGCAAATTTTGAGTATCATGTTACACTCGGAAGGTTATTCACAAAATTTTTTTTTGCATTCAATTGTTTTTTGTTGCAGCGGTCGCCTGAAATTCAGCATTGTTTTTCCTAAAACCGTTAACCAAAACGGTTAACGTTAAACCTATACATTGAAAGGATTACCATTTTAAAGTTACACTTTTAAGCTACCTAAGTATAAAGCGTGTTATTTAAAAAAAGCAAGTTTGGTTTGCGAAACATTTTTAGAGCCACCTTCTATAATCAAAAACATTTTAGTAATACGCACCACTGTCTTACCTATAACAGTTATATAAGCAAATTTTATGTAACTTTTATACTTTTAGAAATTTCTTTCACCCCCGCATCATTGTCGGGCTGAAAAATACAAGTTGTTTATCATCCACTTTGCTATAATGAATATTATTTTTTTTGAAAAATAAAAAAGTAAAGAATAACACTTTATTTTTTAATGACAACGTGAATTGCACTCATTTGATAGAGGGTTTTTCCCGTTTTTCAATAACTTTAATACGCTTACTTACTTAGTTTGTGGAGAAAAAGGTGTATACAAGTCAGTAATTTAGACATCGACATCGTTTTTATTTTTCGAAACAACTGACAGCATGTTCGAAGTTACTGAATAACTGAATTTAAAATGAAAAGTTACGTATCTATTTAATTCAGACAATTTCGATTTAGCCTACTACATTAAGTTTTTGAACTAAGAAAACTTGGAACAGTTCATTTATCTAAAAAGCATCGCATTGAAGTTTTAATGACGGTGGGACATGGGGAACGAAGGAAAACATAAGAATTTGTTTACCAACTTGTCGATCTTATTTTATGTTTAGAATAATTCTGCTACATCAAATAAACTTATCAGCAGCTTCTCACGTCTTTCTCATTTTTTGTAGATAAGTGCACTTACTAAAGTTGTATATCATTGAAAAGATCAAAATACAGGAGTAACATGTCTTTTAAAATCTAATGTGTTTTCGTTGCGCCTTTGTTTTTCAAAAATACGTATACAGGGTGTCTCAGAAAGAATGGTACACCGATTGGTCAGATTCCTTAGGCTATAATAAATCGAGTAAACCTCCCTCCAGTACGAAGTAATAGGGCTCTGCAGTTCATTTTTTATGTTTTCTTATTATGTTAATTTCAACAAATGTAAAGATATCGATTTCAACTTTGGTACACATGCTGACTATTATATGTACTGCACTAACGAAAAAATTTTCGTACACTAGACTTGACCGTAAGAGGCACTTTACCTATCTTCAAATATTTTTCTAGCTCTAGCTTTGTTATCTGGAACTTTTTTTTTAATTTTAGGTTATTATCTGAAACGAAATTAAAAATTGTAAAAATAAGGTACTCTTAGTTTATGAGTGTAAAAGCAACTGTATACCTTAACATTCCTATCAAAATATGATCACAAAAACAATGGGTAGTAGTTATGATCAGGTAGACAACAATGATATAACAATTAATGACGATGGTGACATAGAATTTTTTTCTTTTATGTTTACAGAAATGTTGCGACTTTATGAATATTTCAGCATTGAAGAATGTTACAGATAAAGGTAGGGCTAAGAAATATTTGAAATACATATATGTAAAGTACCTTTTACAGTCAGGCCAGGAAAATGTGTCCATTAGTGCAGTACATAATAGTATGTGTGCCAAAGTTACTTTTTCATCGTAGTACAGGCTGAGAGCCAGTTATTACTCATTAAGTGCGGGCAGGTGACTAACCTAACCAATTGATAGGAAGAATGTCCTTCTGAAAGAGTCTCGACCACCAAAAATGTTGGTATGGTGGCCGGAGAGCGTAAGATGTAACCGATATCAGGGTATGAGGCTCGAACACACTACCTGCTGACTGCAAATGCAAATACTTTACCAGTCGCCTACAAGCATTTTCAATATGTCTTTACATTTGTGGAAATAAATAAAAATTACAAATTAAAAATCAACTCCAAGGCCTTATAACTTCTTACAGGAGGTATCTCATTCTTTTTGAGGCATCCTGTATACTTAGATATTGGCCTGCGATGGAAAACTGAACACGAAACAACTTCAATTACAAATATTTTCCATAGCATGGATAATTACTATAGTATTGTACCATATTCCATACTTTTTGTATGCGCTGTATACACTACACAAATAAAAATTATGTTAATTGATTCACATTAATACAAATATAAACGTGTTTGTCGAGTGTTTTACTTTAAAGTTTACATATCATTTTTGAAGTTTTAAGATGCGGCATATTCGATTTAATAACCAGAGTAATGAGGCCGACATCGACAGTTTGAAAAAACTTAATTTTTACAATTTTAACATGTTTTACGAGTATTAATAGGAATATGACACCACAAATAAAATGTTTGACATCTTTATAATAAATTGTCGTCAAAAAATATTACAAGTTTAACCCCTATTTCATGCATTTTTGAAAATGTAATTCAAATCTTTATTGCCTCTCAATAAATTACAAATATAATTATCGTTTAATAGTAGTTAATTATGCTTGGAAATAATACCGAAGTATATGCTTTCAGTAGTTCTACTACCAGGTAAGTTAAATGTTAAAGCAATGGTTTTTACAATTAAGAAAATAAAAGCAATGAGCCATAAATTATTAAAACACCTACATTGCACATCGCCTTCATTGGAGCCGTAGCGTTTTAGCACTTCGTCTATTTCTCTTCATTACATGTACAACAGGAAAATCAATGTTAATGAGATAACTGATAAAGTTCAAATTCTTAACTTTAAAACTGTAAAGTCCTTTCATGGTTCGGAGTTGTGGTTGATCTCTAAGGGTGGCAGGGCCATTTTCATCACCTTAAAATAATAGCATAGTTCAGATACAACAAACAATAATTGGAAGTAAATGTAGAAAGATAAACTGTTCAGCCGCTTAGACATACAACATATGAATAAGCGGAATTTCAGAGAAAAGAAAACGTTAATTACGCTTCATACTATAGAATGATTACTATATATTTCTGTGTGGATCAAGGAATATAGAAATACTACTGTAACGTGGTAGTCAACTTTGCTTGAAGTCTGACCAAATGTCAGTCGGCTTCACGTTTTAACACTCTTTGTGCCACAGTTGTATGAACTGATTGCTTTGACATGTTGATAGTGACTAAACAAAAGCAATGAAGGCGAAACAAACATACAAGGGAAATATTTGTTGTTTACTATAATTAACTTAGATCTTATAGGAGGAACTGTCCTCATCGATTTTTATTATTATATAGACTTATGTTTCCTCTCTTTGAACACGTTTCACACTTAATCCACAAGTATGGTTATGGTCCAATGCAAATTGCTTGATTTGAAGATGGCACTTGGTAGGACCCGAACTCGCGAGAGTATGGGTGCTCTCAGACAGTAGGTCGGCGATGACAGCAATACTGGAAATGTGTAGCCCGACGGAGTTTCAGACGGAGGTTCAGATTCACTGGGCCACTCCGGTATCGAGGCATCGCGGTCAGGAGCGACTGGATAGACATGCGGTCCAGCTGGTGACCGACCATGGAGGCTTTTGCTCCTCCCGGGTGCATATCAACCAGGCCCATGACGACGCTTGCGACTGTGGCGGGAACCCGGACACGGCGCAACACGTCTTGTTCGGGTACTGGCTGGAGGTGTAGCACATAGGTCAAACCGAGAAGCGGCTAGTGACGGCGGGGCTGACGTAGCCAACAGATCTCGAGAAGGTCGCCTTCTTCTTGTTGAAGGTGGTGCTGTGGTGTGGTTTCGGATCAATAGGGTGGGCGCGAGTGTAGTGTAAACGGAGGAGGCGCGAGTGTAGACTGAGAACTCGAGCAAGGATCCACATAAAGATGATAGAGACGCGGTATGATCAACATTTCGAGGGTTTGTTAAATATTTCGGGGAAGAATATTGTTGTCGTAATTTCGAGTTTGTTAATAATATTAAGAGTTTTGTTTATTTAATCACGCTGATGTAGTGCCGTAAGGTGGAGCACCGGCGCAAATATAATTCTGTTGCGTCAATAAATTGTAAAGTGTGGTTATGGTACGGTGACTGTTAAGGTTCTAATACACGCTGAAACACTAATAGATCCCTATTTGATGAAAATAAAAACAAAGTTAACTAAGTAAGTCATTGAAAATAAAAATAACAATTGCTTATCGTTCCCATTGTTCACGCCGATTTTATTTTAGAACTGTTCAAGTCAGTGCTGCTCCAAATTTTCAAGTGTCTTAGACCTGTGACCTTTTAATTTTAAGTTAATTTAATGCGGAAACTCTCTCTTCGTATAAATAATGTGTTTTCTGAATGCAAATTAAGGCTTATACAATCTCAACTTCCGTTTTACAAACAAACCAGGTGTCGTGCCACCCACGAGTTCGATTGCAATTTGTAGATATGTAAAAAGGAATTGCACAGGTATGTAAATAATAAATTACTGCAGTCATTTGCATAATTGCGGCAAATAAAGAATTCCTCCGGACATTTGTTTTCCAAAGATAATCGGCTTCCACGAAGACGAGGACTGCTCTAAGATTAAGCGAATTGGCGCTACCGAATTTGAGGCGTTTTTGTCGCTTGCAGCTCTTCGTGAAGAAAACGCGCCAATTTCAAATTGCCGTTGCCGTTACTATCTATTTTGAAATCGTCATAATTAGCCTTCCTATACGGCGGCAATTATTTTTAATGGAACACATTTAATTCCAGAAGATTTGAAGGCAGCAGAGATGGATAATTCATCATCCGAAATGACTGGAATTTGTTGTTAATGGACTAATAAATACCCGTAACCGAGCTGGGAAACTGAGTTTGAGTAAATCCAGGTTTTGCTTTATTATAGGAGTGAAAATAGAATTTTGCTTCATTAACTATTGGTGAATACTGTTGCTTATCAAATTGATCATTCTGTGCATTTTCTTGAATTCAAATCGCGGGATTTATTGGATTGTTGGGATGGTAGACTGGTTTCTAATTCAGATAGCGCTGTTAATTTTGTTAACTATGAATGCGCTTTGTTATTCAATGGCCTTTGTGATAAACGTTACGTCCTCGGATTATTTGATTACCTGGTCTTCAATGGCAAATAATTAATTCAATTATATTATTTGCTTATATTTGTTGTAGCAGTCCATTTCCACTGAATTATTTAAGAAGTACCAGAGCATCACTACGAAAACGGGTTCAAGCGAAGAACATTAGGCATCTTATGACAGCAATTGACGATAGGTGGTCTAAAACAGTCTTTCAGTGGAGAACACTAGGAAGTAGGTTCTCAAATGAGGGTGTTAGTCATGCAGTGCACAGATAAATATGGATGAAAAGTAGGTAAGCACTAAACAGAGAGGCATGCGGAAATTAGCAGTACTGTACAGGGTGGGCCAAAGTAGACGCTTTCTTATGGAAACTCATGTTCCTGTCAGAGATAGAAAAATTTTGACTAACGTCTCCCGAGCTCAAATTTTATGAAAAAGTTACTGGGGCAAACAGAATTTTGCTATCGTAAACCGTTAGGCCGCTAGGGGGCGTTTTTCAAAATTCGTCGATTTCTTTAAACCCTTCTAGCTTTTTTGTTTTTAGTAATAATTGATTTCTGTAAAAACTTTCTCATAGCAGCTTTTGGTGTAGAATAGGCTGGTGCATTTTGTTTTAATACAGGGTGATTCGTAAATTTGCTGCAACAAAAATTTTCTTATTTCTTATGGAACACCCGGTATATTTATAAATTTTTTTGTAGTCCTTAAAATTCTCTTTTCAAAAATATATAATACTATATGTCTAAAGTTAGCATTTTACGGTATGTTTGGCTTTAAGTTAAATAAACTAAAAATATCAAGTAGCCATTGTGTCATAGCGCCGCATGACCATTGTTTTAAACCAACATTAGCAATATTTATGAGTAAAACAAAGTTGGCGCTAACTAAATAAGAAAAAACAAAAAGCATATAGGGTTACATTTAGAACAAATAACAAAATTAATAAAACATATTACCACCCAACGATATGTCCTTTTATAACATATGTTCAAACTGGGCACCGTTCTGATTTATACACAAGCGGCACCGTTGTTTGACAGCATTTGCAGCATTTCTTAGCTCAATGTTAGAAATTGTAGCAAATGCATTTTGCACTGCTTCCTCTTGCAATTCTCTTGATGTAATCGGTTGTCTATGTCTAAATGTCAAATCTTTAATTTTTCCCCAAAAATAGCAGTCTAGGGGTGTCATATGGGGGACTTCACTGGGCAAGCGATTGGTCCTTGGTTCCCTATCCACTCTTCACCAAACTGCACTTTTAAGTAATTAGTTGTAACTCTTCAATTATGAGGCGGTGCACCATCTTGTTGGAAGGTGGAAATTTAAATAGACACGGACAAAAAACCAGATTATGTTCAAATTCAAAAGCTATTTGACTAATTTGACAGCGGCCAACTTTGTTTTCCTCATAAATATTGCTACTGTTGGTTTAAAACAATGGTCATGCGGCGCTATGACACAATGGCTACTTGATATTTTTAGTTTATTTAACTTAAAGCCAAACATACCGTAAAATGCTAACTTTAGACATATAGTATTATATATTTTTGAATAGAGAATTTTAAGGACTACAAAAAAATGTATAAATATACCGGGTGTTCCATAAGAAATAAGAAAATTTTTGTTGCAGCAAATTTACGAATCACCCTGTATTAAAACAAAATGCACCAGCCTATTCTACACCAAAAACTGCTATGAGAAAGTTTTTACAGAAATCAATTATTACTAAAAACAAAAAAGCTAGAAGGGTTTAAAGAAATCGACGAATTTTGAAAAACGCCCCCTAGCGGCCTAACGGTTTACGATAGCAAAATTCTGTTTGCACCAGTAACTTTTTCATAAAATTTGAGCTCGGGAGATGTTGGTCAAAATTTTTCTATCTTTGACAGGAACATGAGTTTCCATAAGAAAGCGTCTACTTTGGCCCACCCTGTAATTAAGGACAACCGCAACTGGAGTGTTGCTGATTCTGACCATATCGGGCCAGAAGTCTCCCAACATGAATCCTCTGACTCTTGCGAGAGCTGGACAGTGGCGCAGAACGTGTTCTGCTGTTTCGTCATCCTCATTGCATCCGCGACAGTTTGGGCTGTCCACCAGTCCCATCTTGTGCATATATTGGTTTATAGTGCAGTGTCCAGATAGGATACCCACGACTAGTTGAAGGTTCCTTCGGGACAGTTGCAAGCAATATTTGGCTGTCTTTGGTGAGGGCAAGTATTTGACGTTGTCTGAAAAGCTGAGAGAAGTGTTAAATAGGAGAGGTCTACGGAAATGTCCAACCTTCCTTTTTTTTTTGTAAAACGTACCATTTCTGTCTTTGAAGGGTTGACAGAGAGGGACTGTTGTTCATTACACCATGTTTCTGTTATTCGAAGAGCCGTCTGCATCAAGTTACAGAGCGTGCTCTCGAACTTGCCAGTAAAGAGGATGACGATGTCATCCGCATATCCAGTAGTATAAAATCCAGCATCATTGCGTGTGCTTAGAAGGCTGTCCACCACTGTATTCCACAGTAGTAGAGACAGAACCCCCCCTTGTGGACAGCCCTTTGTCACAACACGTCTAATGGAATTGTCTCCTATATTAAATTGTACTGCTCTCATCCTAAGCATGTGTTTTATTCATTCACAGAGACTGGGTGCCACACCATGTCTGCGTAACGCAGAGTTAATGCTTTCAAAGGAAGCCTTGTCGAAGGCTCCTTCAATATCAATGAAAACTCCCAGAGTGAACATTTTATTGTCTAGCGATCTCTCAATCCGGTTCACTACAGCATGTAGCGCCGATTCAGTAGATCTCCTTGAGATATAGGCGTGTTGGTTCAGGTGCCATGGGTGTAAAACCAGCACCCTTTCCCGTATTTCTCTGGCACAAAGTCGAAATTTTGCCCCTAATAAGGAGTGAAAAAAGGTAAACTGTGTTTTCACAAATTTCTCAATAAAATGGAAGGATTTCTGAAATTCCATCTCCAAATGATAGAAACGAGTATCCTTTATCTAATAGACTTGTCTGTCTGGGACGCTGTTTCAGCAGCCAAACCGTAAGAGATAGAGAAAAAAGTTATTAAAGTTATATGTTTGGAATGGTCATGTCAGGTCAGGAACCGAATTTCAGTCGTCGCGTGACACTTCCGGTTTTAGAGAAATCACAAAAAAGACCGTTTTTCAAATAGAACGCGTATTAAATAAAAACTGTTTCAGCAGCCAAACGGAGCTGCGACCCTCTGCGCCTTAAAACCTCGATCGGTTACGCAACCACTTTGACAGCTTCCAGAATGTTTCGATGCCCTCTGCGCCTTAAAACCTCGATCGGTTAGGCAACCACTTTGACACCTTCCAGGTCTGTTTTGTTTTTTTAAATGAGACATTTGTTTCACTGGACTGCTAGTCCTGCTATAATATATCAATACAACATTTAATAAGTACCTACATTTATTTTTGATTTTATCTCATTGTTACACTAAAACTATAATTTTAGCAATCTACTCGTATACAAGGGGAACGACAATTACATACACATTTCCAAGGGGGTAGGTGAAGCATAAATGAGTTACGGAGAACTTTTTTTAAAGGATATTTTCCTTTTTACCTACAATATTCTTCTGCAGCCATTGACCACAGAATTCGTTTAAGGTTTAAAAGAACACACAAACATTTCTAGTCCATACGAAGAATTATGTATTCAAGAGAACGGGGGACATTTTCAGCATCTGTTGTGATTTATTAATTTTATTGTAGTTTATTAGTGTTATTAAGTTTTGTTTCCTTTATAAATAATCCTAAATTTGTTTCATTTTATGTTGTTTAAATATTATTGCACTTGATTATCAAACCTCATTTTACGTTTTCTTTTTATGCAGTTTTATTTTTCAAAAATAGATTCTAAAATCTGTCCAACAATCTCAAATTGACATCCTGCTCATTTGTTTAAGATCAAAAGATTTTCGAAGGCGTTTTGGACAAGTATAGTCCATTTACTTGACATCTGCACTGTGAAACTGACATTATGTTGGCACCACTGCTATTTGTCATATTTTAACAATTAAATTACTGTACAGTCTAATAAAAAACACATTATTTTTGAGGTATAGTCAAGACTTTTTTTTTTATTTGACACTGACAGTGCAGATGTCAAGTAAAATGACTATAATTTCAAAAGCTTGAAAAACACGTCAACATTCAACTGCAAATTACACGAAAACGGTCAACTTTAAAACATTTTAACAAGAATGCCTTTTTTTATGTAAGATAAATCAAGCTTTGAGATTTTTTATAAATGTATTAGATAAAACCACGCACAAAAAAGATAGGGAAATTAAACCATTCCAGCCCCCTTGCAAGTTACGCCCCTGAATAATATAAAGATTCTAACAAATTTGTAATATTTCTCATAAAAAACTACGCCCCTCTGCCAAATTTCATTAAGTTAGGTACCTGTAACAGGTTTGAAGAAAATGCAAAAAAAAACAGTTTTGAGAGTCTTCTTCTAGGAGCTCTAGCTCCTTGGGAGTGCATTTTCGGAAATAGTTTTATAGAGTAAACTACACTTATTTTTTGATGTACTATACGTCCTAGAAATTTTAAGAGACATTTTTGAAACACCTTGTATATTAAAAAAAATTATCTACGACCACTACTAAAAGTAGGCCTTTTAGCGCTAGCTTGTTTCACTAAAAGAGACGTTTTATAGTTTACCGTGGTTAAAGAAATCAGTTGATTACTTTTAGCACATGGGCGAAAAGTGAAGTGAGGTTATAAAACTACAATTTCGAACTGGAAGTGAAGTTATAAAGTTATTTTAGTTGCTTCTTGAGTTACAGGTAAAGTGTTTTTGAAATAATTAAAGCATTATGTAAGAATACAGTCAGATGTGAAGTATCAATAATTACATTTCGTAACTCACCTTGACAGTACTGGCGTGGCAAACAATCGCCCGCGCGGCGTGGCCTACTGTTTATTATGACATAAATTAAAAGTGTCGCAGATGCAAACCTTTGTTAAATCGATATTTATGGATTAATAACGGTAAAATTAAGGTCGTAGATAAAATATTGTATGCAACGCGTGCTAAAAGTCGTTTATGCACGAGACATGTTATGAAACTCAGCCTTGTGCATAAACGTCGACTTTTACCACTTGTTGCATAAATAGCTATTATGAAAAGGTGGAATGATGTCTGGTGAATATGTAACCCATCAGGGTAAACATAATTGGATCCAGTATAATGCTTGTCTACTTTACAAATTCATAAATTGCAAAAACAGCTGTAAAACAAAAATAAAATTAGCCTATAATCACCAAATTTCTTATCAATCAAACATCATAAAGTTTTTTTTTTAAATAAAATATTCAAATGAGGCATAAATAAAAATTCCAGTCGCCAGGACAGGTTTTCACGCTGACGCAGCATCGGAATCCTCACGAAAAGGGTCGCTTTCCCACAATTCTTCAGATGTTCATCTCGGTGCAATCAGAGAGCAATTATCAGGGCCAATATGACTCACACAACGAAGAGGCATTTAAACAATAATCGCCTAAATTACCCCCCGAGTCTTCCAAGGCTCCAACACCCACCGAGACCGCAGTCATCCTCCAGACATTGCGGTGTCGCCTCCACGGCTATGTAGGTTACCGCGATAAGTCTCTATAACAGGTACAGTTATTCTTCGGCGGGGGAACCAGAGGGTCTCTGGGTGCTGGTAGGGCTTCACCAGTGTCCAGTAGTGTATCCTCTACTATTGCCAACACGTTGGTGCTTCCAAAAAATCGACCACGACCAAGCACCCATCGCTGAGCACATCTCCCGAGCGACTTCTGAGAAGAAGAGGTCGAAGACCTGGGGCTTCTGTCTGGGCACACATCGCGACCGACTGGAAAATCGTGCGGGCAGCATCGCCAGACTGACACGGAAACACACTTAGCGGAAGCTTGCATCGAAATGTCAATTTATGTTTGTGGACTAGAAATCCGAAGTGATGTATTTCGCGAAACGAACCAAGATTCTGTACAGGCGTAAGCGGTGACAGGATGGATTTTAATGTGTGTTCACCGGATTTTTGTGGTTTCGAGACACAAGAACAGTGTTAAGACTAAGTAGAACGGAGATACAGTGCTAATTGTTAGATACACAATAGTGACCTACATCTGTTTTTATATTGGAAAGATAAGTCCGTAAGTAGATAGTTTTCCTAGCATTTATTGTAAAGTCGTTTCCTACTTCGCGCCTTGGCAATCGCGAAGGACGACTGCCTGAGAAATGCAAATAATTCGTCGAATCTGGTCGCGATAAACTTGAAAAATGTTTGCAGACATTTCCATCCAGTCCTCAAACTTGCAGAGCTTTAGTTAATTAGATATCAATGGCGTAATTATTTAATAATTAGATGCGGCGAAATCCACTTAACCTTGATATCCCCTTTTGGATCATCCTAGATACCTACCAAATTAACCCAGAAACTCCTCATTCCTGCAGAATGCGGGAAAATACTGATGCCCATATACAACACGTGAAGTTTGTGAAAAGAGAACTTGCCTAACAAGTGACTCATAGCTAAACGAAACATAATTAGCTAAATAGGAACATGTAAATATTAAATCCAATGCATTCGTTCACAAGTTAGATGTTTCCATGAATATTTCACACGTTCCTCTACATAGGTATGTCTATGTCAATGTACTCCCGATGGAAGTAAACTTTGATAGAGCGCAATAAATAAAAGCCCTTCCAAATTACCCGTTTGCCCAATATTTCCCTCTAATTATACTCCAAACTGGCTATGCTATTAAAACATAAATACCCGATTTAGAACAATGAAAATTTACATTAGCCGGCTACGCTTTCAGCTATCATTTGTCTGATATTTTTCAAGAAATATTCGTTTGAAAGCTTAGCAAAACAAAACATTCAAATACAACTTTATACAAAACTCATAAGAATCTAATTTGTAGTAAATAATTAAATATAAGGTGTAATCTAAGCAGATATAGGATTATTCTGTTACAACAAAATAATTAATTTGATTACTACAGCACTTCATTGGTTGTTCATCTTTTTTAAAAAATTAAAAGATATAAAATAAATTAATATCAAAAGATGCACATAACTTCTTCTATCAGAAAAATATTAGAAATTAAACTTTATATTAGAAATATAAAGATTGTCTGCAGTTACTAGGTACTGTAGCGTATCCAGTTACCATGTTCATGTTGTGTAGGCGACGATCCAAACAAATTTATGAACAGTTATTATATTAGTTCTTGAAGTAATACGTGTTTTAAGCATATATATGTGAGATATAACCTGAATAGCTATTTATGCAACAAGTGCTAAAAGTTGAGGTTTATGCACGAGACATGAAAATTATGAAACGAAGCCGAAGGCTGAGTTTCATAACATGTCTCGCGCATAAACCAGTTTTAGCACGAGTTGCATACAATATTTTTTCTACGACCTTAAATTTACTGTTATTAATCCATAAATGTCGATTTCACAAAGGTTTGCATCTAGGACAGTAGCCAGTACTGTTAAAGTCAGTTATCAAAGGTAACTATTAATACTACACATCTGACTGTATTCATTACATAACGCTTTATATATTTAAAAAAACACTTTACCTCTAACGCAAGAAGTAACTAGAATAACTTTGCAATCTCACTTCCAGTTCGAAATTGTAGTTTTATAACCTCACTTCACTTTATACCACACATGCGCTTAAAGTAAACAGCTGATTTCTTTAAACACGCTAAATTATAAAACTTCACTTTTAGTGAAAAAAGCTAGTTCTAGAAGGCCTACTTTTAGCGGTGGTCGTAGAAAAAAGGGTTTATATCTTACAGTACACACGGTAACTAGATAGTTTCTGTATCTACTGCTGTCAGACAAACAAACCGTCTATGTATCTAGACAATCATAGAATAAAAACACGAAATTACAGCAATATAATTTAAGACACGCCTAATATATTTAAACACTTGCAAGGAATGAATTAAATCAAACCACTGCTTTTAAAAATTATACAATAACGGGCACTTCAATAAAATCCGTTTATTTAAGCAAAGAATAAATTACTGTTAAATCCAGTAATAACGTTTTGTGTGTAGTACATCTTAATAGTAATTAACGTATTAAGAGGGGTAACCCGGTCTTAACATTCGAGCATATTTTTATGTGAGAAATGTTAAGACGGTTTCCCCTCGAAATGCGTTCATTAGTTTATTGTTCATTGAGGCAATAATTTTGAATCAATAATAATTACTAAAAACTGCTAAATCGAAATCGAACTACCATGAATATGTGTGATGTTGCTATAGTGCATGCATGTTAATTGAGTGGATGCATGTTAAATATATCTTAACATTCGAGGACGCGATCATGTTAAACACTGTTTAACGTGATTGCGTCCTCGAACATGCATGCATGCATGCATGTTAAATGAGTGGATGCATGTTAAATGTATCTTAAATATATCTTAACATGTATGTTAAATGGGTGGATGCATGTTAAATATATCTTAACATTCGAGGACGCGATCATGTTAAACACTGATTTCGAATTAGCAGTTTTTAGTAATTATTATTGATTCAAAATTATTGCCTTAATGAACAATAAACTAATGAACGCATTTCGAGGGTTAACCGTCTTAACATTTCTCACATAAATTACCACTCTCGCTTCGCTGCGCTCGCTCGAGAGGTAAAAATATGCTCGAATATTAAGACTGGGTTACCCAGCTAAATACGTTATAGTAATTAAAGTATTTAGAGGGGTAACCCAGTCTTAACATTAGAACATATTTTTACGACTCGAGCGAGCGCAGCGAAGTGAGAGTGGTAATTTATGTGAGAAATGTTAAGACGGTTAACCCTCGAAATGCGTTTATTAGTTTATTGTTCATTGAGGCAATAATTTTGAATCAATAATAATTACTAAAAACTGCTAAATCGAAATCGGACTATCATGAATATGTGTGATGTCGCTATAGTGCATGCATGTTAAATAAGTGGATGCATGTTAAATCTATCTTAACATTCGAGGACGCGAGTGCATGCATGTTAAATGAGTGGATGCATGTTAAATGTATCTTAACATTCGAGGACGCGATCATGTTAAACACTGTTTAACATTTCAATGAACAATAAATTACTATAACGGCACAGTGCTGTTCGAAAGTGCACACTAAATGTCGAGTCTACTAAACTTGCACCTTTGAGGCGCTGTAGAATGGTAAATAATCGTCCAAATGGAAAAACACTTATATAAATTTAATGCAAAATAGTTTTTTTTACAAAAAATATGAAAGTATTTTTTATGGTAGCATTAACCTAAAGCGATATATTTACGTAAAACCCATTTCAACCCTTAATTTCTTGGCTTTTTCGGGTAATATCTTTCGCATTCTTGAGCGCAGAAGAAAAATGTATTGCGAAAAGTTGTGAGGAATTTCATAAACTACAAACTTCCATTAAGGACATTTTAGCGTCAGAGCAACAGGAAACGAGAAATTGCTAAAAAACCGTTTTCACCACTTCTTCCGATATGGCGAAAAAACAATTTCTCCGATTGACCCAAAAATTTAAAGTTAGACTCAGAGCACAGCCTCTCACCCACCCATTAACACAAAATGTTATCAAGTTTTGCACGTAAAGCGATTTCCCTGTCGACTGTACTATAACCAGAATAAAGTCAATTAGAGTTTTACTATTATTTTTATTCGTATAGGATCAGTAATCACTTCAATGAAATTTAAAACGTTTATCATAGATTGAAAATATATTGTGTCAGATTGGTTTGAAGTAAGCATATTTATATTTAGATCTCCAAGAGAACAAATATAATCAGTTATAATATCACAAGAGCATAAAAAATAATAGATTATTTTACTTCCCGACCAACGAGACGTATTCTGCGAAAAATCACGACAGCGCAGCTGGAGTGATTTTTTAAGGAATACCTCGAGTTGGTCGGGAAGTAACCGATTATTTTTATGATCGAGTGATATTCGTTACGATTATATAATGAATGGAAAATTAGTTAAACAAGAAAAAATCGTATTATTTTGTAGTAATATCAAACGTATTAAAATCCCAACAATGTTACTATAACAACGATGTTCAAAATTATGGATCTATACCTTTTCAACTTCAAATTGGGACTAATCAATTTCAAAATGGGAATAGACAATTTCAAAATAAAATAAACAATTTCAATTTGAGAATAAACAACTTCAAATTGGGACTAATCAACTTCAAATTGAGAAAAGCTTTTTGTTAACGGTGATCTTAGGAAAATGACAATTACATGGTTGCGACAGGACGGAACACCAGCAACAACTAACAATAATTAGTTCCGTTCTGTCACAACCATGTAATTGTCATTTTCCTAAGATCACCGTTAACAAAAAGCTTTTCTCAATTTGAAGTTGATTAGTTCCAATTTGAAGTTGTTTATTCTCAAATTGAAATTGTTTATTTCATTTTGAAATTGTTGATTCCCATTTTGAAATTGATTAGTCCCAATTTGAAATTGAAAAGGTAGATTGAATATTTTTAATAGTTGAACCCAGCGAAAAACCAAAACGGTTATACCACGTTGTCAAGCGTATAATCGCTGATCTATACATCATAACTATGATAAATAGAAATTTTCTATTGGCTTACTATGTAATGAATTATATAATCAGAAAAAATTGACGAAAGTGTAAGAAATTGCTCCAATTCGTCACAAAAACAATTATAATTGATAATTGGTAATTTATAAATGCATCCCATCAAAACCGAACGTTTTTTTCACTTTTAATGAGATCCAGATTTGTTCTATTGAATCGCCAATTTCTCTTGTGGTGATCTATAAGTAGCGCCAACTCTACTCACCCGGTCACGGCGAAATAAATCATAACCATCCATACAAATAAGGTTGTCGGCAATTTTGCTTCAGAGCCATGTTTTACTAACAGCTAAAACATCGTATTTATAATTATTAACAAGCAACCTCAAGTCATGAAGTTTTGGAACTGAAGATCTTAGATGTGCGCTATCAGAATTTCATTAAATGCAATAAAACTTGTACATACTGAATTTTACGACAGAATTTCAAAGAAAAGGAGCGGTCAGTAAGTCGCATCGCAGTAGAGGGAAGTGGACAGTTCTGGAACCTCCCCTCACCACTTGGCCTTGAGTTCAAGGTCAAGCTTAATGCCACGTTCAAGATCAAGGCCACGTTCAAGGTCAAGACCATTTGCAAGGCCAAAGTCACGTTAAAAAAGAATTCAAGGGAAGGTCGGGTTTACGTCCAAGGGCACGGAAAGAGTAAAACAGTGCTTAGAACAGACTGCGCTTAACACGCTTAAACAAAAAAACATTAGGCATGAACTAAGCGCGCACCCAGCTTAGGATACTTTATGTCTAAATTATAACTCGACTAGAATTCGAACCTAGGTCTCCCTGTTTATCCGCAGTTACATCTGCAGCCGAGGGTATCTTTACCGCTAGACCATCGAATCTGATAGAATATTTAGTTACTCAGCCAGAATACCTTCGTAGAGTGAAAGATACACACAATTTAAAAAAAAAGTGT